>PVHY01033737.1:0-10921 GCA_004024945.1 Uropsilus gracilis
GGCACTCTTTTGATTTTTCATTTGAGATGAGCTGTTAAAGTTCCAGTATGTGAGATGGCGCCATTTAAGACGAGGACAAACTCCTCGATGCCTCTGATGATCTCATTCGCACGGTGTGTTCCCGAGCTTCGGCCGAGCCTGTGGCACAGCCACGTCCGTCTCTGGGCGGCCGCTGGGCCTTTCGGAAGTTCTCTAGTGACCGGCCTTGGGGGAAGGACCTCATCCGCCTCCTCAGCCATCAGCGGGTGAGCACGGTCTTTGCAAAGCATGCGGGGAAACCGGGAAAACGCGGCACAGAACGTCTTCAGGGCATGGGCTCCCTGGGAGGCCAAGTCCTCTTGCTGTACCGGGACACAGCTGGGATAGACGAGCCTGGTCCCCACCCAGACAGCACGGCTGCTGGGCCTTAGCCAGGTGGGGTCTGTTGTCCGAAAGGCGAGAAGCAAAGTGACCTCACATGCAGTCCTCGGCCACCTACTGTGTGCCCACCCCAGCCGCAGAGTCGGCTGAAATACAGATCCCAGAAAGAAACACAGATCCCACTCTTGAGTGCTGGCTTCCCCATGGCTTGGAGCGTCCATTCATCAAGAAACAGTTCTTGGGCACCCCGTAGAGCAGGTGCTGGGCGTGGCGCTGGGGGTACAGGGGGGGCCAGGCCTGCCAGACACGGCCCCTGACCCGTGGAGTTCACGCTCTAGTCCCAGTTCCAGATTAGAAAGAGACACAGAAGAAACTAGCTTAACTGGAGCAATGCTCACGCAGCCTGCACCAAGTCCAAGAGCCACTTATCAGGGAGAAAGTGAAATGGCTCCTTCCTACCGCGATGGGCTAAAGCGCTTTCCCTACCACTCCAGAGTCCTAGGACCTGGACTTGCACTCTCTCCCTCTCTCTGTTTTCTTCCTTCCCTCCCTCCTCTCTTTCTCTCCCCCTCCCTTTTCTCTCTCTCCTCCTCCCTCTCTCCTCCTCTCTCTCCCTCCTCCCTCTCCCTATCTCTTTCACTTACAAAATATACCTGACTTTCTCCTGACGTCTCACCTAGAGATCAAAGTGTCAAACTACTAGTTTGTGGCCATATCTCAAGAGGGTGCAGTCTGTGGGTTTATGCTCTGACAAGCATCATTCCCCACGTGGATGGAAAAGGGACCAAACCTATTTTCCTTTTGTCTAAAGATCCATGAAGGCAATTTGTGGTTTCAAAAAGGGGAAGAGGGAGGGGGTGAATACACTGAGCAAAGGAGGACATTGGCATAGTGGAGGGGAGACCTGGACTCTTAGCAATGAATTTAATGCAGTGAAGATCTGCTTTTATCCTCAGCGATGTACATCTGAACCTGCTATTCTAATGCAATGTTACTTTAATAAATAAAAATATATGAATTAATAACAGATTAAGGGAGAAACCAGGAGAGAGATTTTTAATCTACTGTTAGGCTACCTTCCAGACGTAATTTAGTGTGCAGCAGGACTCTAACCAAAGTTAGGATTTTATTGTAATTAATGTTCTTTAAAAGATCGATTGTCTGTGTCTACAAGGTGAAAAGTCATGGGCATAGTTTCTGCTGCTGCTTTCCTCTAAGACAGCGGTTCTCAAATGGCAGGACAATTGCCCCCCACCCCACTCGCCAGCACGTTGGCATCTTCCAGAGACATCTGTGGTTGTCACAGTTCACAGAGCCGGTGCGACCGGCAGCTAAGACGTGGAGGCCAGAGATGCTGCTAAGCACCCTAAGATGCACAGGACAGCTCTGCCACAAAGGTCCATCTGGTCCCAAAACCACTGGTTCTATTTGAATAAAATCCAAGAGCAGGAACAAGTGACGAGCAGGTGAAACTGCCAACGCGGAGGAATTTCGTGACAGTCCAGCATCCCCTCCTGTTCTCATTTTCCTCTTTGTCTATTTACCCATCATCCAGTTCCCTTGTGCTACAAGGCTTTCTGTGGTGTTTTATGGACTCAGTGCTTAACTATATGAGCGCTTCATGGCCCTTCTGAAATTGTGACTTGTGTGATGTAAACTGTAGAGCACATCCTTCTGCAGCTTCAGATTCCGCAACTAAACCTCCTCAGCTGCTTATCTGTCCGCCGCCACCTACCTGTGCACTTGGCATTCTTGATTGTTCCTTTCATATTAATTTCAATGGTGCCCGGAGGGTACCTCTCCACCACATAATAGGTTGCTTTGTGAACAATCCTAGCAAGAGGACGGTTTTGTCCAAACAGTGAGATGCTCTGGAATGTAAAAATGATACCCCTCCGTGCGTCATTCACAGTCCCAGCTAGCATCCCACCCGCTTGGAGCCGGTGCTGAGATGAACATAAAGCGGGAGTGCTTGCTTTCCCTCTCACTTCATAAGCACCTTCACGGTTCCAGGTAATATTCTCAGTAAAACAGTTTGGACGTGAAAGTTGGTTAACTGTGGGACAAGAATGAATATTTATGTTGTACTGAAAATTGCAATTCACTAAGTAGTCCTTGTGCTGAGATTCTTTCCATCATAATAGACCTCCATAACATGCAGGATGTTCCAGCTTCTGGTCGACCACTTAGAAGATGGCAGCTAGTTGTGGCATTTCATTTGGCTACCGTTTCCCTTAGTTCATTTGCAATTGTCCCTCGAGCGTCGTTCCCTTTATGCGCTGTCTGGAGAAGCCCGCCTCTGTCTTTCAGAAATCTTTGTCCTGATGGGAAAACTAAAAAGACTTTCTGAAAATGGTGATTTTTGTTAATGCAATGTCTTTTGTTGGCAGGGAAAGTGGGACATTTCGGATTTTCAAAGATGCTGGTTTTGAGCTGTTCACTTGAAAATCAAGTCTGTTATGGCACCAGAGCTGGTTGGCATCTCTGTCCTCCTATCAGTGGGTTAAGAAAAGGCATAGTGAAAACTAGTTTAAAATCAACAGCCTGTCATTTGGAAGGAGTGTCTTTCTATGCAAAGGACTCCATTACCATCTGATCCATGGTTGCTGAGTTTAAGTCTGTGCAATGAATTTGCAGGCTGGGGTCCCCACAGGCCCCTCACCACCCTCCCACCCAGCATCCAAGTACTGCAAATTCTCCAAGTGGTATCGCCAGATCCCCATCCTTGTCCCCTGTCCTACATCCAACACGAACACACAAGGCCACACAAGGTCAGGCCTCAGACCTCCTCACTTCCTGAACATTTCAGAAAAACAGAGACCAAATACTTTACCCTGTTCTCTCACAGCTTCTGCTGTTGGACCCGAAGATACTTACCTCGCTATTTCATTTACCCCCATCCTGAAACCCTTTGCTCCAAGCGAACATCTCTATTCTCTGTCCTATAAAAATGCCTTCCCTTCCTTGTCATTGTCTCTCACTAGCCAGGGATCATTCTTCTTGAAATACCAGTGGAAAATCGAATGTAACTTTCATGAACCTTCCTCCACCGCCACAATTAGGAAGAAATCCACTTCCTTCAAAGTGCAAGGGTGGCTTAGTCTTACTGTTTTGCTAATGCAGGTCCCCACTCTTAAAGCCTCACTTCTGGAAGACTTTCCCAGGGTTCTCTATTCCTTCACCCTTTTTAATTGGCCTTTGTTTCTTTTGTTATAATGACTTATTTCTCTGCTTATTTTCTGCTTTCCCACTAAAATGTAAGCTCTGAGGAGGGAGGGATTATATCTGTTTGGCCCTCGACTCCACAGCAGCTATAAAAGCCTATATATCATATTAAGTCCGTGTTTTAAAGCTCTTATTTTCTTCATAGTATTAGAAGAAATACTTTACTCTGGCCTATGAATATATCTTGTCTTTCCAACTAGATTGGGTGTGCTTTCAGGGGATGAGCATGTCTTACTACCTTCACCTTCTGCTGCTGTTCCTTTCCCAACTGCCCCACCTCAAGAACAAACAAAGCAAAAACCTCCCTGTAGGAGGCACAATGACTTGTTCATAGTGGATATTAAATAAAAGTTTCAATAGGAGATCTTTCAAAAGACTATCACTCAAATTTTCCCTGTAGCAAAGATAAAGCAACAAATGTATTACAGAATTAATTGCAGTACTATAAAGTGTCTTGTCTCACTAGGAGGTCCACTAACCCTAGACTAGACATCTCTAGACATCACAGAACTTTAAAGCAAGACCTACTAAATACCAAACTGCTTCCTAATAATGTATCTAGACCCCATATCAAAGCTCAAAAATATTTCTAGGGATGAATAAATAATTTTTTTAGTTCAAAAAAAGGAAAAATTCCAAGCATACCAAAAAAAAAAAAAAAAAAAAAAAAAAAAAAAAAAAAAAAAAAAAAAAAAAAAAAAAAAAAAAAAAAAAAAAAAAAAAAAAAAAAAAAAAAAAAAAAAAAAAAAAAAAAAAAAAAAAAAAAAAAAAAAAAACAGGAAAAAACACATCACAAGAGAAAATTCAAAAATTCAATCTAGTAAAACTAGCAGAGAACTAATACCAATGATAGAATTAAACAAGTGCATTAAACACATTAAACAAGCACATTTAAATGATTTTGTGAATATAGTCTATCTTCCATTTGGAAAAACTAGAAAGATTGAATATCTTAAACAGGGGTAGAGTTGACAAAAAAAGACACAAATCAAAAAATACACTAGATCAGATAAACATCAGATTAGATATTTCCAGAGATAAAATTAATAACCTTGACATAGTGGCTAAAAACACTCCAGAACAAAACACACAAAAACACAAAGGAAGAAAACTGTCCAAAAAAGAACATTAGTGAGCTGTTGAAGAAGCTCAAGTAGTTTGATTGAGCTCTAAACAATATGTAGAGGGTCTCAACAACAAAAAGAACAGAAAAGAAAAAATATTCAAAGTAATAGTGACCAGAATCTTTCCAAGTTCAATGAAAATATAAACCTATAGCTACAAGAAGCTCAACAAACGTAAACTCAGAAAATAAAACACCATCACACACCATCAACAAATCACTTCACACAAGTCTTGAGAACATCTTAATAAGAAACAGAAAAAAAGGCATTACACAGGAGAACAGCAGAATTCTTGAAAACAATGTAAGTTATAAGACAATGAGCAAACCTTTTCAAAGTATTAAAAAAGAAAAAGAAAAAACACTCTCAATTTAGAATTCTCTACCCAGCAAAACTATTGTTCCAACTCATGGCTCTACCTATAAATGCCGTAGCAAACCATTTTTGGCAGAAAGAAGGTTAAAGAAAATACTTCCAGTAGAAGAAAAATGGTGTAAAGAAATGAAGAGCACCACCAATATAATTATAGCTAAATGTTCAGATAAATCTATTGTTATTATTTTAATCCCCTTATAAATAACCTACCATTTAATCAAAATGGCAAAGTATTTATGGGATTGATATTAGGTATATCTTAGATTAATTGTTCTGGGAAAATATATAAGATGTACATAAGCAGATGGTAGTGTACTCTGTAAATGTGTTCTCTTTAAAAAACAGTACAGATATAACTGACATGCAATAAACCCTGTATTTAAAGTGTACATTTTGATGAGGTTTGAGAGATAAATGTGCATGTGTGTGTGTGTGAAAATCCCATCACAATTAAGATAATTAAGGTAATGAATAGCTCCATCATCCCCTCTTCATTCCTCTTGTAACACTCCTCTCTCCTGCCCATATTCTATAAATGTTCCTTGAAATTGTAAATGAGTAAAACAATGAGTAAATGAACCCAGTTAGCAGTCTGCTCTATGTCTTAACATAAATTCTTAAGTATTTCCCCCCCTTAAAAGTGGGACTGTACAGTGTATCCTTTCAGGGAAATTTTCTCGTTTGACTAGAAATTGATCCTAACTTCAAAACACATTTAAAATGTGGAACACGAAGTAGCTTTTAAATTTATGGTGCTAAGATTTTTAGCAGACACAATGTGGCCATCACACTTAGTAATTAGAGCTATTCATTTTGTCCTATGAAAGTATCTAAGAATTGCTTCTGTCTCTAAATCAATAAATTGATATCTTTTAGACTATAGTTCACATAAAATTCAGATGATTTGTGCTCTTATAATATTGCTGTAGTTACCTATCAGAATTTAAGGTTCCCTTCTCAATATTTTCTGATTCTATGATGGTTGTGAAGACAACTATAGAACAAAAAAAGATGAGTTTGTGAAATAGTTACAAACTGCCTGTATTGGGGGACTTTCCTGGTGGATTCTAGCGTGCATTGTGTTGTCATTTGTTCAACCTCTTCCAGATATTGGGCTCCTTCTCTTTAAAAAGTAATAGACAATTTGTGTCCGGGGTGATTTATGTAGCAGCTATTAAGCAATCAATAGCATTTTGCTTTCTCAAACAGTTCCTGGCTTAGTTTCATAAAGCATCACTTTTATATTACAAAAGCAGCATCCTTCTTAAGAAAATACCCAGATCAGGATTAAATGGCATCAAACGTTTACTTGTCAGTCCTGATAATGTTTAAGTTGAATCAGAGGGTCAGTTGGGGAGGGGGAAAGAAAGGGTGCTTTGGGGAAATGAGTATTAAACCTGCATGCAAATTCTGACTCCTCCAACTTATTACCTTAGGCAGGTTTCCATCTAGGTAACCTATTGAGGCCCCTTTTAGTGGGATTGTGCTTGGAGTGAACAGATCTCAGAGAAGATTTTCACCAAAAATACATGAACCCCTTGGCTCTGGGTCTGGGATATTGTCCCAAACAGGAGGAATGAAGTCTCACTTAGGAAGAGCAAAGCTGGACCTCAGGCCGAGAGGAGCTTTCAGGGGGCCAGACAAATACATCCCTGAATCCCAAATAGCTCCTCAGGCCGGCCAGACCATCTCCAGGCCCTCCCCAAGCAAAACTGTCCTTGCTACATCTTTACTGCTATTCTCTACACACCACTCTCCACTCCTTTTTAAATAGCAACTGCAAATACCATGCAACACCTTAAAAGGATGCGTCTGTAACCCCATGTCCGAAGCCTTTTTCTTTCCATCCCTAACTGCTCATTTCAGCTCTTAATACAGCATGGGTAGCAAAGGTGGCCGCTTCAATGTTTGCTTTGGAAAACTTGTCGAGATTTTATTTTCAGCACAAGTCATGCTTGGCTTTCGTGAATGCTTTATAGATGTTTGAAGAGAATGTTTACTCTCTTTTTGGTCTAGAAAATCCAATAGCGCTATTAGATCAAGCTTATAAATTGTGCTATTCCAGTACAGCATAGCCTCACTAATATTTTTGTCTTTGTGATCTGTAAATTGCTGGGAACGTTCTCTCCTTCCCTTCTCACGTCTTCATCAATCCTACCCTGTCTGCTTCCTTTTATCCAGAAAATCGCTACCTCAATCACATTTCTTTTTTTTTTCTCAATGCTGCAGAGTTAATATTTGTTTGAAAAATGTCCTTCTACTATGTCTAGGGCTTGGGGGAAACAGGAAAAAATAGATCCTATACCCAAAAGCCTGCCCTTGGAATATGATGTGTCTAAAAATCCATCTTACGCAAAGTACCTTGCTGGGGGCCGCACACGGATTTGGAGCGTGGTTACCTGGCAGTCCACAGTGTATGCTGCGTGGAAGGCAGGCAGAGGAGTCTGCCCCAAGTCCACCTTTGGCAGCTGCGTCACTGCAGCCAGGTCTCAGCCTCTGCCGCGTTTCCCAGCCTTTAAAATGGGGCGGTAACAGGAACCACACAGGGTTGTGGAAGGAATCAATGAAACCATAACTTCGAAGCCATGAGAAGGGATATGGACCCCTAGGCCCTCAGCAGATGCCACATAGGGATGGTGGTGGTAGGGGCAGCAGACCCATCTGTGGGACATCCCAGCTGCCTCTGGGGCCAGGGGGGCAGGGACCAGGTGTGAGCTGCGAGATCCTTCTCTTCGCCCAGCCGTGGCTGCCACGGGCATTTAGCGGACTCGCTGGATTACTCTCCTGAGTAGGTGCTCGGTCCTCACACTCATGGAGCATCCGCTCTTGTGGACAAAGGAGAACCGGCAAGACCCCAAATCCCGGAGCACAGACTCGCTACACAAACAGGCCCAAATCTGCCTCCCCGGTGACAGGCTGGAGGGGCGCGAGGATCATTCGAACCCCCGGAACCAAAGGGGTGGGAGCCACAAACTCACCTCCCATCAGTTTTCGGCCCTTGTGAAGCATCAACAGGAGGGAAAGCGGCGCCGAGGAAGTCATTGAACGTGCCTGTTTCTAGAGCTTTCTTGTGTGAGTGTGGCGAGAAGCGGCGATTTGATGAAGATGGCGAAAAGGTGCAAATAAATATCTTAGAACCAATTCATCACGAGCGGCGCGGACAGCCCCGGAGGCACGCTTCGTTAGCCAGCATCACTTCCAAACTGTGTCCTTATGGTCCCTCACCCGCTTCCTCCGCTCCCGTCCACTTCCTTGAATCCATGGTGGCCTCAGAAAGTCTAGGGGTGCGTCGTTGCCTCCAGAACCTCCAGAACCTCTGGTTGAAAACGCCCCTTTGCTTAACGCAGAAGGTGCGGTTGGTTTTTTTTTTTAACCAGAGGATTTTCAGGCCAACTGTGATGAACAACAATAATGGATCTTCCCTCGGGGTCAGACAAACGTGAACACAACAGGGAGAGCAACGGCTTCTCCGGCGCACACGTGTGTGGACACGCTGGTGAGGACGTCATGGATGCTCTGCAGATCTGTTGCTGATTGAACGAGTCCTCACAAGCAGCTCTGTGGTTGAGCGGGAGCAGAAGGGGCCAGCGGCCCTGCCCCCAGCCTCTCAGCCCCCAGGCTGGCTTTCTGGGGTGACTGGTGAACTGGCTCCTCCAGCGCGGGTGCACCAGTCCTGAGGGTGTGGGCTGCAGACCCCGAGCACAGGCAGACCAGGGCATCACCTTCAAGTCCAGGGACCCTGGGGGGGGCATTTGTACTGGATCACCGTACAACGGGGCTCAAGGTCACGCATCGTGTTCTCTCGGGGGGAGGCTTCCTTTGGGAAAACGGGCTTCTCTCCCATGTCCTTGGCTTGGAGGGGCAGTGAGCAGCCGCCCAGTCCCTGTCCACGTCCACCCCGAGGACCCACGGTGCAGCATGCGGGGCTCTGACGAGCGCCGTTAGACGTGATGTCCAGTCACTGTCCGTCCATCACACCGCGGCCATTACCGCCGGCCCTACGGTCCTTCCGGGACCCCATTCTTGCCTCCTCTCCCTGACGCTGCAGCAAACACAGCGCAGTTGGTTCCCTCGTGTCACCGCCTGGAGTGATCGGACCAAGTCCTTCCCCGAAACACCTCTCAGGGACGCCCGAGAGGGATGGCATCCGGCATGGGTGGAGACCCCCCGCTCTAGGAGGAGGTCGAGCCCCCCTGGGGAGCCCTCACTGGTGCGGGGCGCGGGCGGGTGCCCCAGGGGGGAGTCAGCGGCGTCTGCAGGGCGACCATGCCGACTCCTGGACACGCAGGGCGTGTTCGGGTCCCCAGCTGGACACACGCCCGCATGGACAGCGTTGGGCTGGAGACCAAGGTGCAGGCGCCGGAGCTGCGCCCTGGCGTGGGGAACTGACAGGAGCAGGTGGCCGGCTGACGCAAGGAGGGAAACTGAGCCAGCAGCTGGCCAGGGAGCCCTGAGCTGGCCAAAACGGCCAGGGAGGAGCACCGGGGCTCAAGGGCCCCTGAAGGCTGCTGTGGGCAGTGGAGGCGAGGAGCCACGGCTGGCTCGGCGGGGGGGGGGGTGAAGCACCCCTCTGAGGACCTGGCCTGGCGAGGCGCAGCCCCCCAGGACCCCAGCCCCCTGCGGCCTGTGCACCTCTCGTGGCGTCGCCCACCCCTGCGCACAGCCTGTGGCTCCAGGCAGATCCTGGGCGCGGCTCTGCTGGGGGAGCACCAGCCTGCCGCACTGCCGGGAACGGGCTGAGAGGGAGCCAGCCGCGTCCACCATCCCGCGCGCCTGCCGGAGCCACACGTCCGCTCCTCTCGGCTCTGCCACGTCTGGTCACAAAGCGAGGACGCAGGCAAGGCCGGGGCAGGCTCTCCGGACAGCAGGGGGCGGCGGCCGGGGCGGTGGGCTGCAGGCCAGGCCAGGCCAGGGCAGGGCTGGCCAGTGTTGGGACCCGCGGTCGCTCACCAAGACACAGGACTCCGACTGAAGAGCAAAGCTGCAGGGTTATGACTGGGGCGCCAGGGCCCCCAAGCCAGCTCATCAGGAGAGACCCCCAGCTGTGTCTGTGACCACCTTTATAGGGCAGCACCACCGCTGCCCCTACTGTGACGCAGGCAGGTGGGGGCACGTTCCGGTAACTACAGGACACGTCCCGACCTCCCCATAATGGTGGGGCACGTTCCCGCAACTTCCAGTAATGCTGGCGTCCATCATCCATCAGGAGGTCAAGACGGTTGTCAGGAACAAGGGGAGGCAGACACAGGCTGTGGGGACAGTCGGCCATGGCGGTCCTGTCCACCGAGGGCAGGGAGAGGACGCTGGCTCCAACATGGAGGCTTTAAGCAAAATGGAGTCATTTGGTCAGTCTGCTCCCAGCAGCCAGGGCCGGCCCGGCTCCCAGGCACCAGGCCGCCCACGTGCGCACACCTGCTCCAAGACCTGCGGGTCTGGGCCGCGGCCTCTGCTTTATGTTCAAACAAGTCCTTGAGCACGAAAGGTCGCGGGAGACTGGCTCTCGTCCAACTGCAGCTCATCCCCCAGCGTCACCGAAAGAGGTTCCCGGGGACGGGACCGTCGCGGCCGGACGTGCTGCTCCCAGCAACTGCCTAGGTTGGAAGTGAGGGGGTCCCTGTGCCTGGTTTCCCAGCAGAGCCGCCACCGATGGGGCTTCGGAGGGGACGTCGCGAGGCCCACGTTGCCGGGCAACGTGTGCTGACCCCAGACGGAGAAGCTGATTCCAGATAAGGCCGCGAGGAGCGCGTTTACTAATGAGGCAAATATTCAACACAGTGTCTGCGCCTCTTTGCGTGTCGGACACGGCCCTTCAGCAGGCTGTGGGCTTTTCCCGCGCA
>PVHY01033738.1:0-10926 GCA_004024945.1 Uropsilus gracilis
TCCATCAAGGAGGACAAACACATGTCATTTGCAGCAACCTGGATGGAACTAGAAAGACTCATATTAGCAGAAATAAGCCAAAAAGAAAAAGAGAAGTACAGGATGGTCTCACTTATATGAGGGATATAGGGAAAATCAAACAAACAAAAAATGAAAACAACCAATGGGACTGAACCATGGAGTGAGAGAGGAGGAAGAGAAAGAAGGCAGGGGAGGTGAAGAATGCAAAAGATCAAGATAGTTAACAAATGTTAGTGAAGTGGCAAAGCCCCGGGGTAAAAAAATAAATAAATAAAATAAAACAACAACAACAAAAAACTACACATACACTTACCACATATCGGAAGAGAACAACAGGCCAAACAATCAACAACTAAACATCAGCTTAACCAAACAGCAATTTGCAAAAAAATGGGAAGAGTGACTGAAGGGGGGATACAGAGAGGGGATATGGAGGGAGGAGGAAGGGGGATACAGAGGGGGGATATGGAGGGAGGAGGAAGGGGGATACAGAGGGGGGATATGGAGGGAGGAGGAGGGATCAATTAATTCACAATTGTGACAAATCAATAAAATGAATAAAAAAATAAAAAATAAATCAAACAAGAAAAAAAATTTAATTCATTGAAATGTCACCTTTGTTCTGAATGTCAGCTTTGCATCATGATGCTATCTTGAAGGAAGATGGTACGAAGATACAACAGTGCATAACAGAAGCTCTGGTCCCAGGATTGGGAAAAAAACCTGATTTATAAGGAGAGTTTACACAAAGCATAACCAAGTACACATAAATCTTCCACCAATGGGAGATTTTCCAACCCATAAGCATGTAGATATCACTGATGCCTTCTTCCTCCTTAAGGTTTAGTAGATAGTCTTATTCAAAAAGACTAGGCAGATATCTAAGTAGGTTTATGATATTTAGTCCTCATTTATTGTACTGTGTGTTTTACACCATTCTAGATGCAAATAAACTTTAATGGGTCCTTGAAATCAGGGTGCAGCTTTGGATACATTCATCGAATTTCTTTTCTTCTTTAGTCACATCTTTTGACAGGCCTAGACGCTGGGCAAGAGTGACATTGTCTTCAGAGAGACCACTGTCCTCCCTGGATGCTGTTCCAGACTTATTGAAGTGACACCTTCCAGTACATTTCTGATGTCATAAATGTTTCTTTGAAGTGTAAATCTTGGAATACTTTGCCCATATTTTCCTCTATATAATTTGTGGATTCAGGTCTTACATCCAAGTCTTATCGATTTTGAGTTGATTTCTGTACATGATGTGAGGGAATGGTGGTCTAGTTTCTTTTCTTTTTCTTTTTCTTTCTTTTTTTTTTTTTTTTTTTTGCATGTAGTGGTCCCATTTTATCAGCACCATTTATTGAAGAGACTATCCTCCTTGTTCCATTATATGGTTTTTGCCCCTTTGTCAAAAATTAGTTGACTGTGCATGTATGGCTATATTTCTGGGCATTCAAACCTGTTCCATTGCTCTTTGTGTCTGGTTTTATTCAGTTCTGTTCCATGTTGTTTTAATTATTATGGAATCTTACACCAGTAAGAATGGCCATATCAAAAAAAACAAACAGAAAAACAGGCAACTCTAAGTGTTGGCATGGATGTGGAGAGAAAGGAACACTGTTACACTGCTAGTAGGAATGTAAACTGGTCCAGCCACCATGGTAAGTTGTGTGGAGGACACTAAAACAACTAAAGTGGGAACTACCATTCATTCCAGGGATCCTACTTCAAGGAATCTACCCAAAGGTTACAAAAATACTAAAACAAAAGACACCTGCACTTGGATATTTATTGCAGCACTATTTACAATACCTAAGATACAGAAACAAATAAAATGCCTCAAAGTAGACAAATGTGTCAAAAAGCTGTGGCATATATACAGAATGAAATATTATCCATCAATCAAAAAAGACAAATATGTCATTCGTGACAATATGGATAGAGCTAGAAGGAATCATACTAGCAGAAATAATCCAGAAAGAAAAAGAAAAATACTGAATGGTCTCACTTATGTGAGGAATATAGGGTAAACAAACAAACAGACATGAAAATTTTAAAATTAACTGTTACCAGAATTGAAATACAGAGCCAGAGGGGGGAGAGGGGGGAGAGGGGGAAGTAGGGGAATGGTGGGCACAAAAGATTAAGATGATGGTGCACAGGTGACAGTGTGGTCAATAAAACTTTGACTTTTCTCAAGTAGGAAAGCTAGAAGCCTCCACACTGTCAATTTGAAGAGGAGATTCTTGGTGTCAAGAATTGAGATTCTACATCTTTCAGATTTCGATTTCCAAGTAAAAGTCTGGCCAAACAGCAAGAAAGTCTCTATATCAGTCAAAAACACAAGAAACCAGAGCAATAAGTTTTACATCAGAAACATTTCTTGTGTTGCTGATGCAAGTTGGTGTAGGTAACTTACTGAAGCTGCTGTGTACTGATGCTGTCAATTCTGGAGAACACTGAGGTTCTTCTTCTCACTTTCCTTGACACTCTTTCTCTCAGGAGGGTAGAAGTGACAGATGAACTCACTTATATGTAGGATATAGGGAAAACAAACAAAATGACAATGATAAGTTAAAATTAACAAACTGATAGCTGAACTGAACCATGGAGAAAGAGGGGGAGGAAGGGGGAATTTAAGGGAGGGGAGAGCACAAGCAAATAGAATTATGATTTACAGGTGATAAGGTGATGAGGAAATTTGGTGTACACAACAATGTAAGAATATATATATATATATATATATATAATCAAGAAATTATAACAAAAAAGAAGTCAATTTTTTCTCTTATTTTTTCATATCTCACTGAATTACTATTCTACTGATTTTCCTTCATCATTTAATATGTGGAGTGACTATTATTGCTGTAACAGATCCTATTTCTTTCTTGTACAATACCACACTAATGTTTTGCTGAGTCATCTTAATTCTCTGAATTTCAGGAGTATCTGCCACAGTAAAAGTATTAGAAGGTATCTCTCTGCTTCATCTTTATCCTTTTGCTGAATGTAGCTTTCAGATGCCCTTTTAGCTTGAAGCATATTGGGATACCCACACTCAATTTGTGTTCCTTCCCTTTATTTTTAATTTCGAAGTCTTATATTCTTTCCAGATAATAATTTTGGATTTTTTTTTTAGCTCTCTAGATCTCTAAAGTGTATGCTCTCATCCTTTAAACTTAAGTGTATAGGTTTATAAAATATTATTTCTGAGTAGTCATTGTTATCAGGCAATGGAGAAAGAGGCTCTTTAACTATTTCCAAAAATCATTTTCCTGCTTCTCCCAGGAAGACTCAAACCTTAACCTCCTTCAGGTGAATGCCTTTTTCCTCAGACTCCCTAATTTTTTATGCAGATTCCACCCACTGCTTCACTCTGCTTCTGAGCTTCAGAGACTGCAGGAAAAAAAAAAAAAAAGTCAGAACTGCATTTTATACTTGAACTGCATTTTATACTTGCTAGTTTAGCCGGTTCTCCCAGCCTACAATCTCAAGATACTAAACTTTCAGTGTACCTTATACCAGGTTTTATCCACCATTCACGGTCCTATTATAATTCCATAGTCAGAACAGACTCTTTAAATGAAATGAACTATTTATTTCTAACAGTGATTTTCTATCTATCTATCTATCTATCTATCTATCTATCTATCTATCTAACACAATAAACATGAAAATCCAGTTACCCCACCATTCTTCTAAATCTGTCCTTTTAATCCCTGTCATCTAACCAAATGTTAAATCAGATTTCATCAGCACATGTTTCAAACACAGAACATCCTTCCTTCCTCTTGGCGTGTTCCAGTTTTTCCAAACAGGTCATCAAAGGTGTAATGCTGTCTTTTCCTTGTTGTAATGCCCTTTGGTATTCTCTTTACTTTTGGCAGTAAAAAGAAACTCCAAAGTACAGGAACCACCAAAGTTCATTTTCTTCTCAGGCCTAACTCACGGCCATTCCACAGACCTCTAAGCCCAACAGGTGTGGCAAGCACTAACATGGAGTTCTAAAGCTCCAAACTCTAGCTTTCAGCAGACACATTCAGCTTATGCTTACTAAAAGCCATGAGTTCATCATCCCAGGTCAAAGACCCTGGGCCCCAGTCTCCTTGGTCATCATGGCTGGTCCTCCACCCTTCTCCAAAAATGACTGAATACTCTTCTTTGTCATCAACCCTTATTTATCTTCCCCTCCCCCCAAGATTCAGCAGGGGGGGTCCTGTCAGTCAGGTGTGTTAATCAAAGTACTAAATCACTTCTTTTTGAAATTTGCAAATCTATAGCAACAGGAGAGTATCTCCTTATCAACTGTGTGTATCACTATGCTAATGCAAGCTTTTTCCTAGTTTACCAGAGCATCAGCAATATTAATGAAGGTACTCAGAGGGGGTTCCCTGTAACAATTTCAGATGCTTCTTACTTTGAGAAGAAAAAAATAGCAATCAAAAATTTTTTTAAAAAGAGAAAAATTTTGGAGTCTTGACTAAATTGAGTGATGACTTTACTCTCTCACACTCCTCTGTAAACTTTCTATGCATCTTCTGAGCTTCATTTGAAGCTTAATAAGATAGTGTCACAACAAATTAAAGCATTAATTTACCCTTAATTTCTCTATTTTGTTGGTATTTAACTTGATTCTGGAGCATGTTATTGTCTTTGTTTGGAGCAGGTGTTTTTGCACCATCTACATCAGGATGATGCATTTCTTTGTTTTCCTCAAAGGGCTGTTTGTGTGCTCAACTACTTGCCAGTACAGTGACAAACTGATTTAGCCCAAAAGAAACAATACCAAATGGCTAAATTGATGTTTAGTAAACTTCATTTCATTATCTATCTACCTACCTATCTATCTATCTATCTATCTATCTATCTATCTATCTATCTATCTATCTATCTATCTATCTATCTATCTATCTATCTACCTGTCTGTCTGTCTGTCTGTCTGTCTGCCTGTCTATCTAACTGGATTATAAAGTGTAGCATGTTCAAAATCTGGTCTTCCAGAAATAAAACCACCAATACTTTTACTGGATTAGCATAGGAGCATCAATCACAAATGTCCTTAGATTTTTATATTTTTCCTTATATTATATATCACTAATGAATTCAATGCATTTTCTAGTTAATTTCATGCTTATGTCCCCCATGGGTTTAAAGAAAACCTTGCCTTCTTTATTTTCTTCTTCCCTGGCTTTTTCCTCTTCAGTTGTTCCTTCCTTCATCAGATTCCAATACTTGCTATTTTATCATCTCCTATCATGTAATAAATTATATTGGATCTCTGCTATGCTGGAAAAACTAATTTGTTAAAATTATACAAAAAGATGTTGAAAACAAAACCAAACACCATATGCAACATCAATAAAATTTTTCACTTGTTAACACAGTTTTAAAGCTACATGGATATTTCTGGTCAATCATATTAAAACCTTTTCTTTTGTAGAGGATACTAATCAGGTGAAAAAAATTAATTATTTGTGCTACTTATAAAGTTTTTCACTGCAGCAATAAAAACAGGACTTAAGAGTCCTATGTTGCTTCATTCATTGAAATGTGTTGATAGTACCTTATTTCTACAAAATGCCCCTATGTTTAGGAAACTCTAGAGTAGTAATTCATATTATCTGAATTTTAGTAAACATTTTTTTTGTTTCCAAAATACATAAACCCTAAAGTGTTCATGCAGTGCATCTTACTTCTTGCACATTTTAATTTATGAGAGACCATTTCAATTTATTAGAGACTAAGTGGTCATTTCAGGAATCAGTCTGTTTCAATACAGTGTGCACCAGTTTCTAGAGTTTTGTCATCATCTACAATTATGATATGAGAGTCAGGCATCTCATGTCAGAGGTTGTTAGAGTCACATCTAAAAGTGATACATATCATTCTCACTTAACTTTCAGTGGTCAACACTCAGCCTTATGACCTTATGCAAACAGGTCTGGCCCTTATGTGATGCAGTATGGCAGCATGTCAAAAAATATTAAATATGGCTTTTCCATTTGATTCAGTCATTCCACTCCTAAAAATCTATCACAAAGTTCAAAAAACACTAAATCAAGAGGAAACTTACACTCCATGTTTATTGTTTATCTTCACTATAGCTAAACTATGGATGAAATTGGGAAAAGAGACTTTTTAACTATAACCAGTACTGAAAAATCCTCCTCTTCCAGCTTCTCCCCAAAAAGCAGACTCAAAGCAGTCACCTTGCATTTTCACAGAGTTACCTACTATTGTTATATAGATGCCAGCCACCAGTTTCTCTCACCTCTCTCCCAGCCCAACTGCAGGAGGAAAAAAAGAAGTACATTTTGAACTCACAACTGCTTGACCTCAAATGTAACTTTTACAACTACTGCAATCTAAAAACATTCAAACTTGTGGGTTCTTTTATCCGTAGCTCTTTACCATTTTAAAGTGAGAACATTCATAAAGTAAAAAGAACTGCTTCTAAAAAGTGATTTCCTAATTACTTAAAAAGAAATCGAAAAGAAAAAAAGCGATTATTTCAACATAGTTCAAAACCTCACTCTCTTAGTCCTGATCATCTCACCAACGTCTAATCAGCTAGAGTTCATCAGAACGTGCTCCAGAAAAACATCCTTCCTTCTCCTTAGTATGTTTCATCCAAATAGGTAGACGAAGATCCTTGCTGTGTCCTCTTCACTTTGGGTGGTAGAAAGAAATTCTGAAGAACAGAAACCAATTAACAGATTCATCAAGACCTCCTCATGGCCTCTCCACAGACTTGGAGCTATGACCAGGTTGCCCACCTCACCCAAATGGCCTGGACTTACACTGTCCTTCTCCCAAGAATGCTAACCCTAAAATCATTTGCTCCAAAAAATGGATGATCCCCTTTTTTGTTCTTCAAGCCTCTTTATATCTTTCTTCCCAAGTTCTCCTGCCAAGGATTCCTTGGAAGGAAGCCTTATCTGGCAGTATGCAAATCAAAGTACTACCCAGCAATCTGTAAAATCTGCAAGTCTATATTAATAGGAGAGTAGCTAACTAGCTCTTTATCAAATGTATGCATCAGCTGTTAATGGCAGGAGAGGGATAGGTAGGCTTCTGGCATCATGGAAACAATCTACATACCCTGGAATGGTTAAGTAGATCAACATGTGGTATATATACACAATGGAACACTATTCACTAATCAAAAGAAAATAAAATTATTCTATTCACAGCAACATGAATGGAATATGATAAGAGCATTAAATGAAATGTCAGAAGGAGAAAGATAAACACTGGGTGGAGTCACAAATAGGTAAAATATAAATAACTTAGATAATGGTCAGATAAAGACAAGTTGAGAAATTAACCCCTGATAATTGACTACAGAATTGAAGTATGGGGAAATGGGAGGTTTGGGGATGAGGGGTTTGGGAGGCAGATAAAGAGGGAAGAAAAGACAATGATCTACAGGGGCACAGTACAGGTGAGTCAGTGATGGGTCACTATAGTGGTAATACCAATGCTCATATAAAAAGTCCCAAAATTAGAAGTACTATACAATCTAAAAAGATATTACTAAGTTATTGCTTAAGAATTAAAAAAACAAATCTCACATAATCAACTTTACACACTCAAAACATTATTTTCACAAAAAATTTAATGAAAACATCTTTATTGATGTAATATTGATTTACGCAATTGTTTGTAATTTAAAGCTATAGAAATGACCCCTTTTGATGTTATTACTACACCATCCTCACAGCCATAGTACCCACCATCCACTCATATAGACCTTTGTGCTTTCTCCCCAAGTTGCCATTGCCCCACAAGTTGTCATTGCCCCACTTACCCTCTGTAATGGTTAGGCTCAGTTCTATGGTTAGATCTCTAGGGTCTGTATTAGTTTGGTTTTATTTGACTTTTTGTTTTTATGTCTCTGTATTTCATATCTAAAAGACACCATCCTGTATTTGTCTTTCTCCTTCTGACTTACTTCATTTATCATAATCCTCTCCAGTAATAAAGATTTCTTATATGAATCACAATTTAAAGTAAAAAGTATTGATTCCTAGACTTGAACACTAGTTTATTTTAATGTGACATTGAGTGGAGATTAAACCATAATTAGACTCATTTTTATTAATTAGAGCCATTTAACATTCATCCAAATTAGAGTTATACAAAAGCTACTCATTTGAGTTGTACCTCATATTAAAATATTACATAAAAATAAGTATTTGTCATAGCTTCTGAACCCTTGGATCCATAGTATTGTGCATATGCATTCTTTCAATCTAAACTGTGGCTTTTAATATTTAGCAAAAGATTAAGAAAAACACAAGCTTACATGCTAGAGTGAGCAATTTTGGAAATGAGTGTATACTTCTACAAATTAACATATAATTTATATTCAAAGTAAATTTGCAGATTAGGAAGGTATTTTTATCCAACTTATTGCTTAGAATCCTTTTGGGTAGAAGAAAGTGATAAAACTCATTTCTGCTCATATCTGTTCACAGTTTCTGCACAGACTAAACTACAAATCTCAAATACTGTGGACATCGTTCCAAGACTGTGGCATATTCAAACAAACAGAGTTTTCATATTTCAAATGCATGTCATTAAGAGAAACTAGAACAATTCCAGGAGGGGTTACTTTGACAAGAAGCAGAGAAAGAGACTGAATTATTGTTGGAACACCTCACTTCAGGGGATGAAAAAAAAGCAGTTTTAGCAGATTCAAATTTTAAAATCCATGTGAATCTAGAGGTAGGGTGATTGATGGGAACCAAATATGAGGACCAATGAGATATTCACAGAGAGATCAAGATGATGCTTGGAACTTTGTTTCTAATGTCTGACTCAAGTGATCCATTATTTAAAGGAAAGAAACAACCATATCTTTTTAAAAAGTGTACTTTAGTTATCTTGTTCTAGGCAACTCTTTAGACATGGAGAACATAGTTGAAGGTTTGGAAATTATGTAGTTACTTCATAATACACCAATTCATTGTCACATAAGAATCTAATAATGAGTAATATATTTAACATGGCAGAAAATATAACCTAAGTATATATTTGAATAATTATACTACTAGAATATTTTTTAAATCAAAACTGGAAATCTGGATACTATTGAATAATATCTTTAACACTTCTAGAGAAAGTTTCTTTTAGCTTCAAAATTTATAACCAGTGAAACACTTTGAGGAATGAGAGTGATATTAAAGTGGTAAAAGATTTAAAAAAAAAAAAGCACTGACAGTAGGAAATTACAAAGAAATATGTTGGTTAAGTGCAAAAAAAAAAAACTTCACGGCAATTGCTAAAAGGGATAATGAATGGCAAGTAAAATAAAGATCAACTATCAGGATGGATCTAAAGAAAGGTTGACTGAATTGATAGTAGTGCTTTGTTTAGTTTTTGTGGTTAAAAATAAAACATAAATTTTAAAATGCAAAAATATACCAACAAAATTTAGTTTGAAATAATAATTAGAACTTAAAATCTTTAACTTTCCCTTAAATTCAAAAGGGCAATAATTATACTATTTCATTTTGAATTTGTTGTAACAAATATGCATAAAAGAAATATTTATAGCAATCTCTAAAAATGACAAACAGTATGTGTATCTTCTAAAAGAGTGGGGACAGTAGTATGGAAGTATTGAAATACAGCTCACAATTTTTTTAAAAAAGATAAATTCATGCCACTTATAGAAATATGGATGGAGCTGGAAGGTCTTACACTAAGTGAAATAAAGAAGTAAAAATAGAAAGATAAATACCAGGTGATTGCCACTTACATGTGTACTATATAGAAAAAACAGAGACAAAGACAAATGTTATGTGTGTTTGTTTATATTGATTACAGAACATGCATAAATAAGATTATATGATGATAGAATATTTGAGAAACACAAATACAGATTTTATATAATGGGCTTACCTAGAACATATACCCAGAAACACATTTCTAGGTCACATGGAATATTTAAGTGATATGACCCTGCAGTTGATGATAGAACAATTATCAGCACACTCTAACTATTGGCTTTATATATGCCACACTATCTAGCAAAAATTGTAATGAATTAGTTATATATTAAAAATCACAAGCACTACAAAACCTATATACCTAATAGCATATGTGTTAATGTATTCAACATAGCAGAAATTAGAAATAACTGAGACAGAGTCATAAAGAATATTACATTACAATATGTGACATGATGGTAAAAAATTTTTACATAATTTAGGTGCCAGTGTTAAAGAAGAATATTACAAAGTAGGTCAAACATTTCATTTAAAATGTCAATAAACTTCCCAGCCAGGTTGAGGCCGAACTGAGGGCGTTTGAACTGGGGGTGCCTGGCCAGCGGTCTTGAGTGCCAGAAGCCTCCACTTCAGGGCCCAGCTTACGCGGGCTGAGGCTCACGGCAGCTGAGTCTCACCGGCGACAGGGAAACAAGTCCCTCGCACCGCACCAGAAGCTGGGTGAGAGCTCCGCGGAAGTCAGGTGAGGCTCCCTCCCTGACCTTCCCCTCAGGCAGCTGCGGGTCGCTAAGGCAACGAGGGTCCTGGGACAAAAGGCCCAGTCCTGCATTTTGCAACTGAAAGAAGCCTTCCCAGCCAGGTTGAGGCCGAACTGAGGGCGTTTGAACTGGGGGTGCCTGGCCAGCTGTCTTAACTGCCAGCAGCTTCCACCCCAAACCCAAAAGCAAACTCAGAAATCAAGGATACTCACTACCAGAAGCACATAGGCAAAGTTACCCACAACTATATAGATTTCAACATGCCTAATACTAGAGCAGTAGTCACCCAATATGTAGAGCAGATCCGAAAGGAAAACACAGGAAGGAGGAAGACCATAAATCCTCAAGCAAGCCCTAAGAAAAATAACTCCCCACCAAAGGATAAACAAGCTGAAGAAATCAACTTG
>PVHY01033739.1:0-10916 GCA_004024945.1 Uropsilus gracilis
GACTTTGGAAGACTAGCTGATCTAATAAATACATAAATCACCTAAGAAAGTTCCTGGGATATATAAAAACAAATAAAACTAAGCCATCATCACCACCATCATCATCCATGATGCTGTCTCCAGAAGCTCTTGCCATAAACAGCATAAGAAGAGGAGAGGCCTAGATGCTAATCTTTCATGCTGACCTTGGATCCAGCACCTACAAGGAGCCCCAGAGCTCCCCTGAATTCCCATTCTACAGCTGATGAGACTGAGGTCTTGGGAGAGGCAGCTCCTGGACCTGGGCTCCTGCCTTCATCCCCACTTCTCTTCATCTCTCCAGTCTCTCAGGATGGGGCTGCCTCAGCCTCTCCACCAGTGAGGTCGTCCAGAAGTGCAGGAGACTCCTGCCAGGCTTGACTTCCCACCAGCAGGGCCTCCTGGTGGGAGGCCCTAACCTCGAGTCTGTGACACAGCACTTCTGTCATCTCACCCTCTATGGAAAGCAGAGGAGAGAGCTGGGTTGGGGACTGTGGAATTCCCTGCAGACAATGGATCACCTTGTCCAGATGGCCTCAGAGTAAGGTGGGAGGCTGCAAGCCTTCGGAGGTGGATTGGGAGTGGAGAAAGCCAGGCTCCCTCCAGCGGCAGGCACAAATGCCCACACTGATGTACTGGGGTAAAATGATGTGGTAGGGAAGTCCGTATGGGCCTAGAGCTAGACAGAGCTGGGGAGCCCGTCCCATTCTTTACCCTAACCTTTACCTCCTGCAATGGGAGCATGAAGACCCATCAAGGTCGCGTGGATAACAGCTCTGAAAGCCACTCTGGTGGTGCTGACCACTCATCGCCCCCTGACCCAGCTGTACACTCACACAGTCCCGGGGCCCGGATCTGGGCCTTTGCAGCTTCCTTCCCCGGGGAGTCCCGCCCCTTTACAAACGCCACCTCCTGCTTCTTTTTTCAGGACGCAGTTTAAAAATCACCTCCTGGGAAGCCTGCCTTCATCCTTCTTCCCTGCTCAGGCTGGTCAGGCTCTTTCCGCGGACTCCCTAAGCTTCCCTGGAGCCTCGGTGTCCACCCTTGTGCAGACCCTCAACCTCCTCTTTCTCCCGGGTTCAGCCCGCCGCGCCCCTCCTCCCTCGGCGCAGACGCGTCTCCAGCACCCTCTGCCGGCGATGGCCTGATCGCAGCGCAGTCTCCTCCCGCCAGGCCCCCAGCTCTGCCCTAGGCGCAGTTGGTGTTTCCTGGGGCCCCAACGACCAAATGAGGCCTGAAGTCTTGTAAGAACGTCAAAGGGGTCTCCGCCTCAGAGCTGCAACCTTTCGCCAGATCCCTGTGCTGTCTTCTTTTCTCCATGTGACCTGGGCAAATCACCTTTCCTCTCCGAGCCTCAGTTTCCTCTGCAAAATGTGTTCCCTGCCATTTCCTATCTATTGTGTGCTGGCTACTGCTGGGCAACGGGAATATAGTGGTGACAAGACATGCTGTGGCCCGCAGGAAGCAGATGTGGAGGGGACAGGCAATCAACAAACAAATACAAAGCTAAATGTCAGTTACATAATGGCACAAGGGGGCAAGGCAGGAGGGAGACAGGGCATGTAGGGTGGTGCTTCTAGTGGAATGCTGAAGGCAGTCTTGCAGGAAGGTGATGACATCAGTGTCTATTCCATGGGCTCTCAGGGGGGTGGCAGGAGTGTGCTGCATGCTGCTCCTCACCCCAGCAGCAGTCTCTCCTCCCTTGTGACTCTTTGACCTGTCCCCCCCTCCTCTCTCTGGCGTGTTAATGCTGGGTATGTTGGCATCCTGGGCCTCTATTCTGCCAACACTAACTCCTGGGGCTGCCTCAATCTAGAGGTCTAAACACGTGCCAGTTCCTAAAATGTCATCCTCAGACCTAAGCTCACCCCTCAACTCCAGGCTCTTGCACCCAACATTCCCCTATCTACAAACAAGTTCTTTCCTCTGAACTGTTCTCCCACATTGACTTCTCTATCTCCTACCTCCTTTCCTGTGTCCCCCCAATTCTGTTCCCACACCCAACTCAGACCTCATCCCTCCTCAGCTTAGCACCCCCACAGGTCTTAAAAGCCACATACTGAGGGGGAGCTGGGTTCTGTGGAACCTGAAGCTTTCATAAAATCAAAAGCCAGTTTTGAAAGGAAAACTACAAGCCGGGCACGGTGGCTCGTGACTGTAAGCTTCAGCCTATGAAACGGCCAGGGCTAGGGATTGCGGTTCGAGTCGCGCCTGGAGCCTGTAGCGAGACCTAGTTATAAAAAAAATAGCTGGGCATGGTGGTGCCTGCCTGTAATCCCAGCTACCTGGGAAGCTGAGGCTAGGGATTGTTTGAGTCTGTGGTACCACAGGCACCGTGAGCCTGCGGTTCCACGGGCAAAAATAGCGAGAACTACTCTCAAAAAAAAAGAAAAAAAGAGACCCCTTCATACCACAGACAAGAACAATTGATGTTAAACAAAGTGGGTGAGCACCCAGTGATTCCACTCACATGAAATTCACATCCACACCAATCAATTCATATTGGAAGAGGTGAGTAGGATGTCCTGGGAGGGGAGTCTGGATGCTGAATGTGTTTTCTTTTATGATCTAGTGCTGGGTCCCCTGAAATTCACTGAGCTTCCTGTGTGCCCTAGTCCATAGGCATCTGATGCTTTGTTAGAAAAGGTACCTAAGAGGTATTCTTAGAATTCTGAAGGTATTCTTAAGAATATCTTTTAGGTACCTAAGTTATTCTCAGGGTTTGTTTTAGAAGACTCAAGCTGACAGTCAGAACTTAGCAAAGATTGGCCGGGCACGGTGGCTCATGCCTGTAAGCATCAGCCTATGAAGTGGCCGGGGCTAGGGATCACAGTTCGAGTCTCACCTGGGACCCGTAGCGAGACCTAGTTCCAAAAAAATAGCTGGGCGTGGTGGTGCGCGCCTGTAATCCCAGCTACTTGGGAAGCTGAGACTGGGGATTGCTTGAGTCTGTGGTACCACAGGCAACGTGAGCCTGCGGTTCCATGGGCAAAAATAAGGAGACCTAGTCTGAAAAAAAAAAAAGAACTTAGTAAAGATGAACTAGAAACATTATAGTTACAATTATTCATCCACATTTCCTTTTATAGTAAAGGAAAGCAATTTTGAATATAATGATCATAGCTGGCATTTAGTGAACACCTAGTAGTTACATGTTTTTTTGTTTGTTTGTTTGTTTTTTGAGACTAGGTCTCGCTATTTTTGCCCATGGAACTGCAGACTCTTGTTGCCCCGGGGTACCACAGACTCAAGCAATCCCCAGCCTCAGCTTCCCAGGTAGCTGGGATTACAGGCACACACCACCACGCCCAGCTATTTTTTTGGAACTAGGTCTTGCTACAGGCCCCAGGCGGGACTCGAACCGCAATCCCTACCCCCAGCTGCTTCATAGGCTGAAGCTTACAGGCTCGAGCCACCGTACCCAGCTTTACATATTCTTGATGTTTGTTTCTCACCAACACTCTCCCTGAGATGTCATTAAGTCAAATATAGCCATGGAGAAACCTAGACATGTGGAACCCTGCTGTACCTCAGGTACAGTGATTCACTGTAATAAATTCACTAAACATAATGAAATGAAATAAACACTTCACAATAATTGACCTATGATTTGGAGGAAATGTTTAAAGCAGCTTTTTAATGGTTTGATAGATATTACAGAGTTTCAGAAAAGGAATTTATCTCACTTTGCAAATTTTACAAAAGCACATGACCAGGTGAGCAATTTGCAAGGCCCTACCCCATTGGTCAGTGAGAGAACAGCAGCTTAGGTGCTAATAGTTTCTCAGTGAATATGCCCTTCCTGATACCTCTGGCTTCATCGCCCCCCCCTCCCTTGAAGCCACACTGGCCTGCTAGGTGCCCTCAAGACCCCAGCACACTCCTACCTCAGGACCTTTCTACTGTTGTTTCCTTTGCCTGAGACATTCTTCCCCCGTATCTTCATGTGACCTCCTCCTCTCCTTCATGTTTTTGCTCAACTCCTCAGTGATGCCCTTCTTTACTACCTTAAGGGATTCCTGTGAGGATGGGCAGTTTGTTTGTTTGTTTGTTTGTTTGTTTGTTTGTTTGAGACTAGGTCTCGCTGTTTTTGCCCATGGAACCGCAGGCTCACGTTGCCTGTGGTACCACAGACTCAAGCAATCCCCAGCCTCAGCTTCCCAGGTAGCTGGGATTACAGGCGCATGCCACTACGCCTAGCTATTTTTTTTGGAATCACCAGTAGTCCTTAGAGCCAGCAATTCTACCGTGCCACTGCCCAAAAGAAAGATGCAGTGTGTACCAGGAGACATGTTGTAGAATTTTCCATGCCATGTTTAATAGCCCCTAACAGGGAAGAACAGACTCACTAAGGGCCCCAGGCGGAACTCGAACTGCGACCCCTAACCCCGGCCACTTCATAGGCTGAAGCTTACAGGCACGAGCCACCTTGCCTGGCAGGATGGGCAGTTTGTCTCCATCATTAGAGCAGTGTTGTACAGTAGGTGCCCAATATATATGGTTGATAGATTTCTGAGCTGGCCACAGATGTCACCCAGGCCTGGGAAGGTTGGCACCTTTCGACTCAGCCATCCATTCCCCTTACCCCCAGCACCTCTGAACATTGGCTGTATTCTTGCTGTATACCTAGTCTCATGCCAGCCTCAGCTGGGCAGTGCTGGAACTCTGTATGTGTTGGGGAGATCCCCACTGAGTCAGAAACCATCACGTGACCAGAGGAAGCAACCTGCAAGGCTATGGAGCCAGAGAGCTAGCTTCCTGAAGGTGGAGTTCACACAGATCTGAGACTTGACAAGCAGCAGTGACAAGGAGGAAGGGTATTCAAGGTCAAAGGAACAATAGGGAAAAAGGCACAGTGTCAAGGTTCTTCAAGCCATTCAAGATGCCAAAAGAAAAAGCACATGGAACAGGAATGAGCAGGCCAGGGGCCGAGACAAGGCTCTTGAGTTTCACCTGGGGCCTTGGCTAGGCATTACAACCTGGTGGTTAAGGAGCAGGTCTGAGTCCCCACCTTGTGGGTATGAATCCAGTATCCGTTGCTCACCAGCAGTGAGATGTTGAATGAATCACTTAAGGGTTCTACATGTTAGGTTTCTTCATGGCTAATTTGACTTAATGACACCTGGTGGGGGGGGAGGTGTTGATGAGAAACAAAACATCAGGAACATGTATCTATTAGGTGTTCAATAAATGCCAGCTATGATCGTTATATTCAGAATTGCCTGCCTCCACTATAAAAGGAAATGTGGATGAATAATTGTAACTGTTATGTTTCTAGTTAATCTTTACTAAATTCTGACTGTTTCGATTTGGATCTTTTTCTTCTTTTTTTTTTCTTTTGAGACAAGGTCTCACTATGTTGACCAGGGTAGTCCCCATCCTGTGGACTCAAGTGATCCCTAGCCTCAGCCTCCCAGGTAGCGTAGATTACAGATGACTGCCACCACACCCGGCTGATTTTTAGAGACTAGGTCTCGCTGTGTTGTCCAGGGTAGTCCCGAACCTTCAGACTCAAGTGATCCCTGACCTTAGCCTCCCAGTGCTGGGATTACAGGTGCATGCCACCATGCCCGGCTTCAATTTGGATCTTCTAAAACAAACCCCAATATAACAATTTGGGCCAGGATCACTGGGCAGTGATCCTCAGAAATACCCATGGGGGAGCAGGGCAGAAAGACAGGGATGGGGGAGGCAAGAAGAAGGGTCCTGCCACAGGTTACTGCTGTTTCACACTACTGGGGTTTCAAAAAAACAGACTGAGCATATCTCCGAGTTCCTGGGGAAGAACGTGTTGGTCTTCACTGCTCGGGGGTTACTCACTTTGCCCTTCACATGTATTGGGCACTCTGGCAGAAAAGGCCCTTGGATGCTTGAGGTATTGCTGAGTGTAGTAAATAAAAGTATAGGACTCCGAGAGACATTTGAACCACAGGTCAACGCTTTCTTTTAGTGTAAGTATGTCCTGTGACATATTGGGGACATACTAAAGTAAAATCACAATTTGTTAGTGATGTTTTGGTCAAAGATAGCCTATATACATAGCGGTGGGCCCAGTGGGTTTTCCCATAGAGCCTAGGTGTGTAGTCATCTACAACAACTCGATTTACGTAAGTGTTACAGATTTCCAAGTGTCTTTGTTTGACATTGACCAATGGATCCTCCATGAATTTTGCAAAGCCAATAATAGATTTCAAGTAAGGAACAGTTATCGGGATCACACAACAGGAGAGGGGTCACAACTGCTTTCAATCACACTCTCAACCTGGGAGTGATAGGGGCCCCAGTTTGTGGGGTTATCACTAGGATGGGGTAGCTAGGAGTAGCATGAATGTATGCCTGAGGCCTGGGTTATTCCAGGGCATGTACAGCAGCTACATGTTTCTTCATGAATTAGCTTAACTGGCAACATTCAGTTGGTTCTGGTGCTAGTACCCCAAACCAGGAAGCCTCTGCAGAATGGAGGATCTGTTTCTCACTGGAGATTGGGTTCTGGGCCTGGAGGTTCAATAACAAGAAATTTAGGGAAGGCCTAGACCCATAGGTCATATATATATATATATATATATATATATATATATTTTTTTTTTTTTTTTTTTTTTTTTTTTTTTTTTTTTGAGACTAGGTCTCGCTATTTTTGCCTGTGGAACCGAGGGCTCTCGTTGTCAGGGGTACCACAGACTCCAGCAATCCCCAGCCTCAGCTTCCCAGGTAGCTGGGATTACAGGCACGCGCCACCACACCCAGCTATTTTTTTGGAACTAGGTCTTGCTACAGGTCCCAGGCGGGACTCGAACCACAATTCCTAGCCCCAGTCACTTCATAGGCTGAAGCTTACAGGCACCAGCCACCATGCCCTGCCCATGTGTCCTATAGTACATGTACACATAAACATTTGCACAAGTATTAAATCGCCCAAAGACACGTTTCTCAGAATGTATCCCTAACCCCATTCATGACTGTTCTCATTACATATCTGAAAATAAAGATTATCTGGGTGTCCTGCATTTTGTCTGGCAATCTGTTGAGATGGTAAGTGATACACACGAAGAGGAAATACATAAATGGCAATTGAAACTGACTGCCAGTTAGAGGCTTAGCTGAGGTTTCAGTTAGCAACCTCAGTTTCATCTACAGAGATGTTTCTTAGCATGCAGACTGAGGGGCACCCTGAGACCTCCAAACTTGCATACTTAAAGTGGTTCTACCATCTGCCACATAAAGGCAAAGCATACTTTTAGTGCATAAGGCCTGCAATAGAAAGACATTGAATAGAGTGTGCATAAAGAGATAAAGAGCTTCCCAGTGAAGCACCTGAAGTTACCCATCCCCTTGTGAATAAATGCCCAGCCAAACAGGGTTGCTCCAAATCAGGGCCACTGAGGCCAGAAAGCTTGCCACAAGTCTAAGGAAACTTCTGGGGGAAAATCAGAGGAAAGGAACAGAAAAGATCAGGCAAGTCTGGAGGAAAAGGAGCAAACTCAAAGCACAAGTCAAGATAAAGGTTGTAGTTTTTGTTAACTTCCTCACAGGTCTATCACCTCTATCTCTTCTATGTTCCCCAAGTCCTTGGTGCAAATTCAAAGGCAAGAAGCAAGTATGATTTCTTCTTCACAAGTCTCTCTATTTCAAGTGACTCCTCCAAGTTACCTTTTCCAAATCTCCTCCAAATCTTCTCTCCTAAGTCCTTTTTAGCTTTCCTTCATCACTCAACTCCACCCTTCATTAGTTGGGGGAGGGAAGATGGAAACTTCCCCTTTTAGATTACATTGTTATGGTTCCACATTGCTTCTTGGGCTTCCTGACAACATGGAGAACCATTCTAAGCATGTCCATTCCAACAAGTGGGAGTCAGAAGTTTCTGATCCTATTGAATTACTGACTCAGAAGTTCCAGAATATTATTTCTAGTGCATTCCCCTTCAAGGGAAGGAGAAATAGGCTTCATCTACAATGTGCTATTGGGACGTGTGTACAGAACAGGAGAGACTGTGGGGAATATTTTGGGAGATAATCAATTATAGTGGGAGGTCAGTTCCCTTATTAGTTCTCTTGCAATCGTTTAAGTCCAGGTAAAATCTCTGCAAGGTTTTAGGACATATAAAAACTTTCCCAAACACAGTTTTTCTAATTATAGGTTGTGACCCCTTAGTGAATTGTGAAATCTGTATGTTGAATTCAATAGTATAGTTCTTTTTTATCTATCTATCTGTCTGTCTGTCTGTCTGTCTGTCTGTCTATCTATCTATCTACCTACCTACCATCTATCTATTTATTTTTTGAGACTAGGTCTCACTATGTTGCCCGGGGTAGTCCCGATCCCGAAGACTCAAGAGATCCCCAGCCACAGCCTCCCAGGTAGCTGGGATTACAGGCACATGCCACCATGCTCAGCTACTTTTTTGAGACCAGGTCTCACTGTGTTGCCCAGGATAGTCTCAAACCCATGAACTCAAGCGATTCCAGGCCTCTTGCCTCCCAGCGCTTGGACTACAGGTGTGTGCCACCACACCCAGCTAGTTCTTTTTTTTAAAACTTTCTAATTTATGTTGGGATGCAAAGGAAATCACCCTTTACCTCCATGGATCTCTCTAGGTTGGCAAATTTTCAGACAAATATCAGACAGATTAATAAGAGAAAAGGAGCTAGGCACGGTGGTGCATGCCTGTGAGCTTCAGCCTATGAAGTGGCTGGGGCTAGGGATCGCAGTTTGAGTCCTGTTCAGGGCAACACACCGAGACCTAGTCCCAAAAAATAGCTGGGTGTGGTGGCGCATGCCTGTAATCCCAGCTACCTGGGAAGCTGAGGCTAGGGATTGTTTGAGTCTGTGATACTACAGGCACCGTGAGCCTGCGGTTCCACGGGCAAAAATAGTGAGACCTAGTCTCAAAAAAAAAAAAAAAAAAGAGAGAGAGAGAGAAAAGGACATATAGAAATTTAATAGTAACAGGTATACCGCCTCTGTACATGGGAGAGACCCAGTAAGACTGAGTAACTCATCCTTTTGGCTTTAGATGCCATCTAAAGAGTTTAGTTAGGACAAGGGAAGATGGGAAAAAGAAAGGGAAAGTTAATTAGAGCATTTAATGGAGGAAACAAAGGTTCCTGCTTTTTCCATTAAAAAGTGATAAAGGGATTAGGGCTTTCTGGAAAAAAAAACCCTTATAGAAAGAAGTTTAGATATAAGCATCAAGAGCAAATTCCACCAAAGCCTTCAGAGCTCCTTCTTGAAACCATGAAATGTCTCACCCAAAACATGCATGTTTGGGGTAGCAAAATTTTGTTCTCTTACATTTGCAGTTTCTGAACATGTATAAAAATAGAAAGTAACCATGCTCATCAGCTTCAACCCTCCCCCAATATTTTTTGTACTTGTATACAAAGTTTACCTTACCTGTTTACCTGCCTTCAATATTTTTTTAAAAAGTAGAATACATGGAATAAAATAGTATTCTATACAAAAGTAAGAATATTATTTTGTGAAATTTTTGTTTCATCTTTAAATGTTTCCTGGCTCAGACTATAATATGTGTTTGAAAAATCCTTTTTTTTTTTTTTTAAGCTAGGTCTCACTATTTTTGCCTGTGGAACCTCAGGTTCATGTTGCCTGGGGTACCACAAACTCAAGCAATCCCCAGAGTCAGCTTCCCAGGTAGCTGGGATAACAGGCATGCGCCACGAGGTCCAGCTATTTTTTGGGGACTAGGTCTCACTACATTGCCCCCAGAGGTACTCTAACCGGAATCCCTGGCCTCGGCCACAGCTTCCTAGGCTGCCACCTACAGGCCTGTGCCACCATGCCCAGTCTCGGAAAAATCCTTCTCTGGTACTTCCTTAATTTTCTTTTTGAGCAGAGAACAGCCCTTTGTGAGAAACAACATCCACCAGCATTTACTTACACCAGCCTTACTTAGTTTCATTGTTACTGTGTATGAAAGAGACACAACTTTTCCACTTAAGAGTGGAGATAAGTAAGTTCTCTTTAAATACATTCATCAACATTTTAAAGGTTGTCCTTTAAAGGGGGACATCTGTTCATCAAACCTAAAGTTAGGTTTATCAGACAGAGTCAGGCAAGGGGTGATAGAAATCCTGGAACCATAGAAGAGTGAAGGGGGTGCGGGAGACTATCCGCTTAGAGCCTGCCAGCCCCTCTGCGGAGCCCCGGGCAGCTGGGACTTGGTCCTGCGCTGGAACCTGGACCTCGTGCTGGGGCCCCGCAGTGCAAGAGGCTAGACTTCTGGAAACTAGGTTTCAGGCTTGCCCCTGGCAGTGCTAACGCTCTTGTCCCGCCCTTGTCCTTCGCCGGATCCCTTCTTCCCTCTATTTGAGTCTCTGCAGGATGCAGGTGGGTGGGCGGGGTCAGTTTTTCTTTCGGGTTCTGTGTTTGTGTGACCTGGACAGTGAAGAATTCCCTCCTCCTAAGGTAGTCCTGGCCCCTGACCACACTCACTTCCATGAAGGGAAGTCGACCTGCAGTTCCAAGATACACCGCAAGAGGGCAGAGGCGACCATTAACTGATCTAGCTGTGGGTTGGCGCTGCGTTCTAGTGCTGAGGAAGAAATGCTGGGGCCCGAAGTTGCAGCAAGAGTTGGCGCTTGGGGAACGTGGTTAGCTCCCCAGGACCTCGGTGGGGCTCCTGCTCTGGCATCGCCCATGCTGTCTCTTAGTCCGTACCCCCAATAAAATGGGTCACTGTGGAGATTAAGATGGATATAACATAGCTCATTTTTCTTTATAGACAATCGTGCCATCTGTGGACAAATCCAACTGCACAACTTTTAGTTCCTTTTCTTGTCTTTTTACACTAAGATTTTCTAAGATAGTATTAAATCGGAGTAATCAGAAAGAATACTCATGCCTTTTTTTTTTTTTGAGACTAGGTCTCGCTATTTTTGCCT
>PVHY01033740.1:0-10920 GCA_004024945.1 Uropsilus gracilis
TTTTTTTTGCTAATGATTTTGCCCCATCCATTTTCTGACTGTAGACACTTCCATTCTTTGCAACTTCTTGTAGCACCCTTCTACTTACTAGCCAATTAGATACAACTCAGTTGAATTTTTGTTATTTAATGTATATTGTGGTTGTGGATACCTGGGAGTCTATTTTCCTGTTCAGAATAAAGGGTTTCCCTTTTTGTCCCTTGGGCCAGAATGAGGGGCATTCCCTTTCCATTTGCATTAGTGAGTGCAACTTTAGGTGCAGCATTTTTTTTTTTTTTTATATATTTATTTATGAGACTAGGTCTTGCTATGCTGCCTGGGATAGTCCCAAATCCACGGACTCAAGTGATCCCTAGCCTCATCCTTCCAGGTAGCTGGGGTTACAGACACCATGCCCGGCTAGGTGCAGTATTTTTAGTTCAGGGATACTTTTGATCTTAAGACTCAAAAATGCAGGAAACAGCAGAAAAATTACCAATAACTTTTGAGTTACAGTTTTCATCTCCGATCAGTCTATCACTTACTTTGAAAAGCTCCAGATTCAAGTTCTCCTGTGTTATCTGGATAGGGTTTTCATTTTTTACTATTTATTTATTTATTTATTTATTTATTTATTTATTTATTTATTTATTTATTTATTTATTTATTTATTTATTTATTTATTTATTTATTTATTTATTTATTCTAAATTCTTTTAATTTCTTACATAGGTAAATGGTTACTGGGATGCCTTCCCTCCTCCACCCCCCCACCCCCTTGTGTTCACTCAGTCTCCACTCTCATTGTTCTTCTTTGGTCTATATTGGGTTCATTGGTCCTTTGGTCTCTTTTTCTCTGCGGCTGTGTCCATTTGTCGGATGAGGGACTGTGTTCCAGGGCCACGGCACATTGTGCTTGATGGTTTGTCGTCCTTAGCTTTGTATTGGGCACCCAGTCCATGTTCATTTGGGGTCTAATGGTGTGTTCTAGTTGCTGGCTCCAGTACAATCTCCTTGCCATTCTGCTATCTCTGCACCTCATTTCTCTGACCTCTGGCCTTGGGGATCCTTTCTCCCAGTCATTGTCAGTGAGGAGGTTTCTTGATGAGGGCAGGCATCCATTGATGGACCTTGCAGGTCATCTCCTCTTCGTCCGTTTGCAGATTTGTTGTGGAGCCAATGCCCTGACTCTGCAGGCCTCCTCTCCCAAGGCGTGGGGAGGGAGCCATGTTTCCTTGGTGAAAAGTTCCATGTGGGGTTTTGATTCATCAGCTTCTAGTGAAGCCATAGATGAAGGTCTGATAGGTCTTTACCACAGTAGTTTCTCCATTCCAGCGTCTAGTATCTTTCTGAATGATCCTTGTTCTGTGTCCCACACATGTGTATGCACAAGCTGTTTTCTGGCCCCTCATCTGTTCTATGTTGCTGTGTGCACGTTTATGCTGTTAGTCCTCCTGGGAGCTAAGTGGAGTGAGGGTGAAGCAGCAAAGGTGTCATTACCATCCCCCCCTTCCCCCCGCTATTCCTGGACCAAGGATGGATCCAGTCTTGCCCATGCACTGGACAGGTCCAGGGATCCCGGCCGGCCCCTGTGCCCCCTTTACCCACCAGCTCGATGGCAGAGGGGCCCAGTGGGTGCTATATGGTTGCTGAGTGGGTGCAGCCGCTGGCCTAGGTTCGCCAGCAGCTACGGGCAAACACCTTCAGGTGCTGGATAGGGTTTTTAGTGAGAGAGGCAAGATGTGTTTATTCCACCTTAACTGGAACTTAACTGGAATTATTCTTGAATAATTATCTTGTAATTAAACTTCAAAGGTTTAAACAACTTCTGTAGTTCACATTCTATTCCAGAGCCCATTTTATTCAGATGATTAATTAGAGCTCAATGCATCTTGAAGGATGATGACCAGGTGACAGCATGATTAAGTATGCTGAAACACAGTAACCTAAGAAATAGAGCTTAAGGGTCTAGAAAAACAACACATAACTTACTGACTCAGTTTACTAGTATGCAGTCCAGTTTCTCTTTGAATCGTCCTCATTTTGTCATTGCCATGCCAGGCCTTGTACGACCAGCCCACCCAGAACACCAGTACATGTAAAGTACTGTACATAAAAAAAAACACCAGTACAAAAAAACTTCACTCCCTGTTAGGGGTACTCAGCCTTTGGATATGAATCTGCTGAGTCAGTATAGGTACTAATAAACCTGCTTCTTGACATCCCAGGTGTCCTTGTTCCCTGATTGCCTGCTTACAATTTCTCCTTCACTCACCTTTTAAAATTCACTAACAGGAATAAACATGGGATGATTTAAAAGATTTGGTAATTTCACATGTTCTTTTTAATGTGGGCATAACACACTAGTAATAAAGGAAATTGCTACCTTACTTATTTACTTTAAGACTAATTTGAAATTTCTAGAAAACATTTTCTTAATTTATTGCACATTTAGGTTTTCAAGTGGAAGAATAACTTGAGAGGCATTAGAACCATGGATCTCTCATTATGAAGCTTCATTTTCTACAAGTCTCTAGAGTTGCCTCTGTAGCCTATGTATCCAGACAGGTTCTTTTTTAAGAATTGATTGCTATGCTTGTGGCCAATTTGCTTTGAAAGTGTTTTTCTTCCAGTTTCAAAATATATCTACAGAAGAGTTTATGGTATGTTCTACAATTAAAAACAAGGAGACCACTTTAATCTCACTCAGTAGGGCTTGTCTCAGGTATAAAAAAAATGCAGTAAATCCAATTGGAAATATTTTTTCCACATGTGTACAACTATAGTAAAAATACTATCTTGAATTTATTAGGAAAGTAGAGAAGGATGGGGAGAGACAGACAGACAGACACACACACAGAGAGACAGAGGGACAGAGAGACAGAGATTAAAGAGAAGATTATACCATTGAGTTGACTGTCTTTTTTTAGATTTAAGTAATCATTCATTGCAGTTTCATGCTAAAACAGTAGGTGGCTCCTTAGACTAGAAATGGTAAAGAAAGATTTTGCTAAGAACTGAGTAGAATTACAATTCATACAGGGAGATCTAGGGCTGGGTCCTATTACTAAAAAAGAAATCTGTGCTTACATTTTGAGGTCAGGCAGTCAGAAACATATCCCCTGAATTTCCCAGAATTGCAGAACTGATGGTAGTGTTGATGGGGAATCAGTGGTGGTAAAGAGTCTTTTTTTATCCCTGGGCTGTGAGATCTAACTGGGATTTTTGAGGTCCAGAAGATGCTTCAATGAGCACCAATCAATAATTGTAGCATGAAATAGGAAGACTCACTACTGTATAATATTTTTTGAAATAGTGGAGTTATTATTTGGAGGAAGGAGGAGTAGGAAAGGAGAGTAAGGGGTTTCATAATATTAGCAAATACAATCTCTCTAAGACACTGTGTATTTATTCTAAATCACAAATAAAGACATTGGGCAGAACCTTTGGTTTGAGACAATAAGGAGTCTTATCTTGTAAGATTACCTTGTAACAGAAACTTATAGAGACTGGAAAGTGTGCCTGTTATCAAGGCAATGGAATGTACTGCCCTTGAGTCATTTACTCTTTGCTTGTTTATCCTGATAACAAACATTATCTTCATCCTCTGTTTTAAAATTTTCTCGACCTCCTAACTTTTGTCTACCCATAATTTAGTTTCCTTCACAGTTTATGCTTAACCATGCTCTCTCATGACTTCCTTGTCAAATTCCTGTATCAAACCATCTTACTTCAGCTTTACTTTGTTAACTTTCTCTTTTTCCTAGAGCCAGGCAGGCATGGTGGCGCTGAGGCTGGGGATTGCTTGAGTCCATGGTACCCCGGGCAATGTGAAACTGCAGTTCCGTGGGCAAAAATAGCGAGACCTAGTCTCAAACAACAACAACAACAACAACAACAACAACAACAAAACTTTCTCTTTGTCCTGCCTGGGGCCCGTAGCGAGACCTAGTTCCAAAAAAACAGCTGGATGTGGTGGCGCACACCTGTAATCCCAGCTACCTGGGAAGCTGAGGCTGGGGATTGCTTGAGTCTGTGGTGCCCCGGGCAACGAGAGCCTGCAGTTCCACGGGCAAAAATAGCGAGACCTAGTCTCAAAAACAAAAACAAAAACAAAACAAAACCCCCCAAAACAACAAAAAACCCTTTCTCTTTTTCCTTGGGTAAAATTCCTGAAGATGAGAAATTGATTAGCTGATCTTCATTTTTGCCTCAGGCCATGTTAAATTCTGTTAGTCATTTTGTGGATTGATACACACTTGGGTCATGTGTCTACCACATACCTGACAAGGTGGAGAAAGAGATGAAGCCTGGCATAGAAGGCCAGTTGCTTCCCTGGGGTGAGGGACAGAACAGGGAATCTAGAAGAGTCATAATCCAAATCTGTTGTCATGCATCTAGTGTACTTTAGTATTTGCCTCAGAGTTTTTTTTTTTTTTTTTTTTTTTTTTTTTTTTTTTTTTTAGTGAGTACTTGTGATACATCAGTCTCCCAGTCTCCCTTGCTGTCCTCCTGGAGAATGCAGTCAGAAAATGCCTCCAGTAACAGCTTCTTCAGAATTTACTTGAACTGCAGAGAACAACCTACTTAGTCCATTCCCAGTTATTCTGGGGCAGTCTGTGTCAATAGGTGACTGAGTGAGGTGGGGGCATAAAACCTTCACTGTTTTACCCACGTGGGAGGGTCATTCTTTTGCATCAGTGCTCTTTGCCATGTCATGCTGACTAGGGGATTGTCAGGTCTGCAACACAGTTTGTTGTTACTAGGCAGGAGCTGGTGGTCTTACTCAGCTGTGGTGGTCTTACTCCAAATCCAATCAAGGATTCTGTGGTGTGCTCCCAATTGTTGTGCTCCTTTAACCATAGGAGTGACTTGAGGGTGGGCATCCTTAGGGTGGATTAAATCAGGGTCTCCAAGAGGAGAAAGGAACTTGCAGGAGAGAAGACCCAAGAGAAAGGACTGGAACACAAGTACCAGGAACCCAGAGATTAGTGAACTGGTATGTGAGAGGCAGGAGTTGGAGAAAGGGCTGGCACACAAGAAGGACCTAGAGAAGGAACCTCAGAAAGAATGTGAGAACCCAGAGAAGGAATGGCAAGGTAACCTTGGAAAGTTTGCACATGAGAACTGTTCCAGATCAGAGAGAGCAGGGAAGGTCCCCATTCCTGGACTCTGGAGAACAGGGGACCAGCAGCTCCATCTAGCAACCTACTGCTGAGGAAAAGAAGCTGAGACTTCTGCAGAGACTGGGCCTCTGGTCCTGTCTCTGACATTGCCTGATGGGAGCACCAAAGGCCCTGGGCCAGGTGTCTGTAGCTGTTTGCTGGCGGTACACTCCTGGAGCCCACTCCTGAGCATGGCTGTGGTCCTTGGTAGTACTGGTGATAGGTTATCAGCACTCTGCTTGACTGGTGGACACTGACTGAGTGAGGTAGCTGGCCCTTGTGGTTACATTAATCTCTTTGTCCTCTTTGTGAAATGAACCTCATGGTTGTTAAATCCTAAGGTCTCTTGCAACTATGTGCATGGGTGGAAGAACCCACAGACAATGACTTGAATGGGCACTGTCCCTTTATTCCGGCTTTGTAGCCTTTGTACCTTTACCTATATTTGTATTTGTGCTTAGTTTTGGGATGCCCCTGTGTCTGCACCTGCTTTCAGCTTGTTAGCACCCGGTTTCAGTTTCAAAACTTTTGCCCAATCTGCTTTCTTAAACTTCCTGTCTCAGGTTTTTATCTACATTAAAGATCCTGCACCCACAACTCTATCTCAGAATCTACTTCCAGAACTTAATTGGTGATGACTGGCAGCAGGAGTGATATAAAGAATAAAGTGATAAAATGGGGTTTTAGGCCAGATCACATACTACTGCCTAGAAGGGAATGTCAGTACTAGAGATACATGGTACACAACTTCTGTCACTTGTTTTAACTCACCAGCGGTGAGTTGGGAGGGTGCATCAGGATGGAATGATTGTGCAGATGTGAATTATGGAAAAATTCCAAAAATTTTTCATAATTTTGCTGTATGAGATTATGGAAAAATAGTAATTGTAAGGCAAAAAAGGATTGTATGATTGTTGTTAAGAACCACTGATATGTTACAGAAAGAGAAGGAACATTTGGGTGTAACAAACACTTGAAAGTCAGATAAAAGTCAGAGTACCTCTTTGGTCACATACACAGATGTTCTACTCTTGCCCAATGTGTGTTAGTATGGTTACATACTCTGCCAATTCATGGACAATAATATATCTTATATATATATTATATCTCATGTTGTTGGTTAGTTAGTTGGATAGTTCCCAGAGGACTATCTTTAGGAGAGGAAGGAACAAAAGTTAGATACTAATTATATTAAGGTTTGGAATTACTTGCCCATCACTTGATTGGTCCTAATTTATTCAATTGCTTCAGATTTTGATCCTTCTCTCCTACAAGATTTCTGTATTTCTCTTTGTGGATCATTCTCATCAGCTTAGAAACAGGGTGTCTTCCATGTGAAAAAAATAAGCCTCTTAATTTCATTTTCCTTGCCAATTACCACCCCATTTTTTTGCTTTTCTCAGCAAACTAAGAGGGTTACCCATTTTTATTGCTTACAGTTCTCCTTCCCTTTTCCCTTGAATTCACTCCATTCAGGATTTCCTTGTTCCTATCACTTTGGGGAAACCGCTGTTGGTCAGGACATCAATAACCCTACATTGTAAAATCCAGTGATTATTCTTCAGTCTTTATCTTACTTGCACAGCAGCAGAGCACGACATAGCTGATTACTCCTCTTTGATAGACGTTGCTCACTTGGTTTCTGCAAACACTTGATTTCCTTCTTCTATTTCCTGCTTTGTCAGTTTTGCTGCTTTGTCCTATTCTTCCCGATATTTCAATATTTGGAAAATTTAGTTCCTCGACTTTTTTCTGCTAGAGAAGATGAAATTGTTGCATTTGAAGATGCCATAACAAAAAATTCAGGTCCTATTAAATTATTATTTCTAGATTTAAACATTACATAAGCATTTGCAATAAGAAAATGAGACCCCCCAACCCCAGACTTCAACTTCCATTCTTCTTAGTCTTAAAAACTATGTCTATTACTGTGACTGTTTTTCAGAAATTTAGCATAATTTTTGGATATATAAACAAAGGTTATCTTTTTTTATCAAATCTTTTTAATATATACATGATAGGACTACATAGTATTTCATTTGAATCATAATTAATGTACTCAGTGGATTTTTATATTGTTTCAATTTTTATGACAAATGTTACCATAATTAGCCTTACAAAGGCATTTTTTGCATACATGTAAACCTATCTGTGGGAGATATTTATATAGTTGAAGTACTGACTTATCAAGCACGTGTATAACCTATTCTCCTTATTAGCAGAAGTCAGTGTTAGTGAATTTACTTACTTGCTAAAGTTTATTTGTAATTCTAAAATCGATACTTGCTATGTTCTCATAGTCATTCATAGTCACCTGTGGAGCAGCAAAAAAATCTCAGTTGCCTGACATGCATGTTCCCAGCTGGGTTGAACAAGGTAATGCTCTGCTTTCTTGTTTCAGTTCTTATATGGGGAATAAATGTTCTTTTTGAGGTCTATTTCATGCTATATTTTTCTTCTTTTTCACATTTTTGACGGCAATTTTGCCATTTAAAATGTCTCCCAAGCATAGTACTGCAGTGCTGTGGACTGTTCCTAATGCTGTGCCTTATGTCTTGGGTGATGCATTTCACCCGGGTGTGAGTTACAGTGCTCCTGATAATGAGCTCAGTGCTGATCAGTAAGCAGTACACATCAAATATAGCATCATTAATAAGAAGCACACAGAAAACAAGATTGTGCTTTGATCATAATCTGAGGAAAATCTGTGACCAGAGACTTATGGAAACCTAATTCTATTTTCTCTAGGAGAACTGATTCAGTATTTGCTAATTTTAATGTTTTGGCAATTTTATGGACCATAACTACCATAATGATAATTGACTACATTTACAATTTTGAGAATAACAAAGCTCCCAAGAAATCGGTAGCAATTTCCATTCTAACCATCAACATATAAGTGGTTATTTTTTACACAGTCACAGTAGTATAAGAAAACTTTGAAATCTTTGTCAAACAACATATCTTATGAAATGGCATCTTATTTTTTAAACTTACATGTCTTTTATTATATATATTTTCATTTGTATGTATATGTACATGTCCATGTGTATGAATGGTTTGCTCATATTCTCTTCCCATGTTGAAAACAGGATTGGTGGTATTTTTCTTATATATTACTAAGGGGAACTATGTATTAATAAAACTTATCCTTTGGTTGTTATATTGATTGAAGAATTTTCTTCTCTATATGTCATCTGTCCTTTAATTTTAACTTGTCTTTTTATTTCATCATTAACACTTTTCAAGTTTTTATATAGTGATGTTTATGATCCTTTTCCTTTCTGTTCTTGGTGCTTCCTTTAATGTGAAAATAAATTTTTAAAAAAGTCTTCCATAGTTTCCCCTAGTTCTTTTAAATGTCATAGTCTTGTAATAAAATATTTGATTCCTCTGAAATTTATTGAGTGGCAGGTCAACTTTTCTGTTGAAGATAACTAGCTGATTGAAAGAACCACTTTAAAAACAAAACTGTTTTCTCCAACTTTTGTGTCATATTTGTTTGATGTGTTAAATACCCACATAGATACTTAAAACTATTATTTAGTACAACAGATTTCAAATTTTGTAACATATACTTGAATAAGAAAGACCAAGAGAAAAACATACCAAATATTCGTACCAAATAAATGAAGCAGAGTCTATATAGTAAGTCTAAATGGCTGGTCTATGTTGTTTCCAAATGTTTTAACCTATTATTTCTGTGGGAGATTTGGAAACCAGCAGAAAATTAATATCAGATGGTGGTCTCAATTGAAAATAGAGCAGAAACATTTTAAATTTGTTGAGTTAAAAATTGTGAATGCTCCCCATTCTCTGACAGGGCACTAGATAGTGAAATACTTCAGCATTACAATCCTTGTGTAAAATTCAAGTCAGTTGAAATGCATTTGTTTTCTCTAGTTAAATCTCACATTGTTTGGAAACGTTAGTTTATTACTTGAAAACCCACGCTAACCTATAAGGCAAATAATAGCCTACTAAATGTAACAGTTCCAACACATCCCTGTAATTCTACAAATTAATGGCTTCATATGAAGAGAGAACCCCTACCATGGTCAAGAAGTCTTTATTAGTTATTTCTGCATGCCTTTTCTAAAACCAGGTCCTTGAGGAGGTGACAGATTAGTGATGTTGAACACTAATAAATAGCAACTTTCAATTAAAAAATTAATAGGGCACTTTTTATTCAACTTTTTCTATGTGGCATTAAAGGTTCACCTTTCCTTCCTTAAAAAGCAGTATGACACCATCCTTGGGGGACATTTAAGAGTTACCCCCTTTTCTCCTCAAATCTAGAACTAAACCACAAAGAAAACAGTAACAGAAATGAGATCTTATGGAAGATTCGTAGAGGTTTCCTTAGAAATGAGGTTAGTAATGTTCTAATTCATTTTTGCTGAGCAGCTACAGTTTTGTGGTAATTCAAATTTTCCATCTACTTAGTGATCTCTGTATTCAACAGGAAATACAGTTCATCATTGTAAGGGGTCTCACTGTTAACAACTAGAAGAAAGGGTTATTATTTCAATTTCTTTCCCAAACAACTTCTGTTTTCAAAAGGTATGTTCAACAGATCCTGATTGATTTTTCAAACCAATTTTGATAGGGCACAATTATACTCCAAAACCATTCAGTTGGGGATCTGGAAGTTCCTTGTGATTTTGTTAATGGCAGCAGCTTCACTTGCCTTATCATCATACATATCAGAAGGAAATTATAGATGGACTTTTTGCCTCATTAAATTAATTTTCATCATCTTTGGATCAGTTAATCTATCCATAACTGCTGGAGGTATTTGGTGTCAAAGGTATTTACTGAGTCTATGTAATGACTGATATGCTCTCTTCAAGTTCTCTGAATGTTGGCTAGAGAAATACAGATCTTTCTGACTCATTCCACCAAACTATCTTTCACGGTTTTTGGTGAAGAATAACTTTAAGGGGTTGAAAGCAATGTACATTCTTTCCTAAGGGTAGTATGTGCATAGTGTTAAATGTATCTATTTTGTTTGACATACTGTTCCTATTTTAAAACATCTTACTATTACCTCATGACTCTGCCCACTGATTGTGCTGGATAACTGATAATTTGGATAATTTTTACTTGCTGTCTTTTGTGCAGTTGCAGTCAGATGTTGAGTGGGGCTGAAGTCAGCTGACAGTTTTATTGGACATCTAATTAAGTTGGCTTCTTTTCTCATATGTCTAGATCCTCATTGGGTTAACTGGAAAAGCTGGGCACTGGTGAGGCAAATCTCTTTTTGGGCAAATAGATAAAATGGTATAATCCATCTTTAGGAAATTTCTTCTTTTCTATTGGTCATTTCAATTCTGCTTCCTCCTCCCCTTTATTTGGTGCACTTAGAAGCCAGAATCTACTCTAAAAATGAGAAAATGAGTTGGCAAGCACTCTAGAAATACACTGTGTGATCTTTTTTTTTTTCCAAATGGCATGCACAACTTTTTTTCTAATACTTTGTCACAATTCTGTTCAATGTTTAGAGGTAGATATTTCTGTTTCACAAAGAATTAACAAAAATTTCTCATGGGCTGCAGATGGACCTATTTTTCAAAATTTGTTTAAAAATAAAAATTTATATATATAAATAAAAAAAAAAAGAAGAAATATCAGTGGTGCTAAAACATGAGCTAGTCCTACTGCCCTGTCTTAGCACATTCAAACCAGCACCTGGGACTCCAGTCTCCTCCAAACCTGCTGATTCAATAGCTAGGGACTTAGAGAAGCTAACAAAGGTCAAAAAAAAAAAAAAAAAA
>PVHY01033741.1:0-10926 GCA_004024945.1 Uropsilus gracilis
GGTACAGGGGTGGTAGCAATGGCCTGGCACACAAGGTCAGGTCCCAGCTGGTGGCAGGAAGGAATTCGGAGGCCTGGCTCCTGGGGCCAGTCTATCTCTGGGCGGAGCACTTCCTCTAAAGAGGGGACACCCCACCCTAATCCTAAACTCTGAGGATAGAGATTAGTGTGGTCCCACTGGCCTCTCCTTTCTTCGGAGATTGTGCGGTGGGTCGGAGGGGGGAATTCCTTGGGAATCCAAAGACCTCAGCCCACTCTGTCCCCTGCAGGAGGTCCCCAGGATCTCACACCCACACATGCACGCACCAGGCCATTTCTTTTGGGGAGTGGAGCCCTTTGATTCCCAGCTGGTGTCTGGGAGTGGGAAGCTGCGGCTCCATAAAGCTACACACAGATGTGCCCCCCATGCTGGAGACAGCCGGAAGCCTGGAGGAACCACAGCAGCTGCCCCGGGGAGGGAGGGAGGAAGGGAGGGAGGGAAATGAGCACTCCCCTCAATCCTGACCTAGATCCTAGCCCCCATCTGGCACCACATTCTTCCCTACATTCAAACCAGGTTCCAATCCAGCCCTCCCATAGTATCCCACGCCCAAGCCAACCTCACCCCAACTTCTCACATCTCTCCCACAGTCTGCATTCTTCCTTGAGGGTGCCCAAGGAGGACAGTGTTGGCGCTACCAGAGACAATCAGTGTGGGGGAGGAGACCTGGGGAGTCCAGCGCCAGCACGGGAAGGGGCCGGGCTGTTGCATCGGGGAAGTGGGAGGGGGCCAGGGCGCCTGGAGTAAAGTGCCTTGTCGCCTGGAGCTCTGAGCCCTTGCCAGCAGCTTAGCAGCCGCGACTCTGCTCCAGCCTGGGGCCTAACCCACTCTACTGCGGCGGTGGCGGCAGGCAGTGAGTTGGTGGGACCAGGGATTGGGCACCGGGTGGGCATAGAACCCCAGCTGCTTTGCTTCAACCCCAAGTCTTGTGGGGGGGGGGAGGCAAGGCTTATCCTAGCACACCTCCTTAGTCTGGATTTGAGGGGAAATGGAGGACTAACTAGTACCCTCACCACTGACTAGACTGGGATGGGAGACCACAGGGAGTGCCCAAAGGAAATGGGATGGGCACAAGGTTGGGGTAAAGGATGGAAGTGGTTTGAATCAGGTGAGGGGGGACACACTTGGGGCTGGCTGGGGCCATGGGAGGTAACCCACTCCTGGTCTTGCCCAGCCCCTAGGGCCCCCCACCCTCCGGGTGCAGCACAGCAGGGGAGATCCAGGCTGGGGACACCATGGCTCGCCTCTTCAGCCCACGGCCACCCCCCAGTGAAGACCTCTTCTATGAGACCTACTACAGCCTGAGCCAGCAGTACCCCCTGCTGCTGCTGTTACTTCTGATCGTGCTGGGCTCGCTCTTGGCGCTGCTTGCGGTGGCCTGGGCCAGTGGCAGGGTGAGGTGGGGGGACCTTTGGGGCACCTGGAGTAACTGCTAGGGACATTTGGGGGCTGAGGCTTGTAGGTGTCTTGTTTCCAATGTTGTGTTTTCTTTTTCTGGGAGCCAGGAAAGAAGAGCTGAACCTTGCTAAGAACTGTAATGCCCCCTGAACAAGACATTCCACCTCTCTGGGCCAGAGTTTCTGGGTCAACACAGGGAGATAGCTTAGGTCTGGATAACTCTCATTTCTCTCTAAGTGCAACAGACCCTACGCACTTCTGAGATCTACTGGTTCTAGATTAAATCCGACACCAGATTTTCCAGTTTTCCAGGGGAGGGGGTGATGGAAGTTATAGGGAGCCCCTGAGAATTCATGTTCTGACTCTTTTTCTCTCTTAGGGGCTGTGGGACTGTATTACCCACATTCTCAGAAAGCACCCTCCATCCAGCTCTCATTTAGTTCCAAACTAAATCAATTTCCAGATTCTTTGGGGTGTTCCATTTCCATTTCTGGGAATAGCCTGTTTCAAGTTTTCTTTCCACTCTTCAGAGGCAAGGTGAGAAAATCACAACCAGTCCTTGCTGGTCCACCTCTCAGTCCAGGAAGAGATGGGGACAAAGGAGGGAGACAGCAGCTGACCTTCTACACACCAAATCTGGGTGATGACAGGGCAACCCTGGGCCAGGAGGCAGATCGAGGGCGCCCTCTGCTGTCCGAGTGCACCTCTGCAGTTCCCTAGAACTCCAAGCCTTGCCCCTTGAGGCCGGAAATACCCTCAGTAAATTGGCGGGGTTTGGATACACTCTTCCTAAATGTTTTCTATAACTTAGGATTTTTCATTTGCTTTGGGACTCAGCATTGGTATTCTGATACCTATTTGACAGAAAAATTGAGAAGAGTCATGGATTCACAGACGACCACTATGGTGACCAACCAGATCCTATGGGTGGATGGGCCAATTAGGTTGGAACTATATGGGATAACTGGCTCTGTAGATGAAAAACAACTAATAGATAATTTCTTGTGGTTTAACGTACTATTACTGTCAAGCAGAGGTGCCCTGCCTCCTGCATAGTTGGATCTGAGGCTCTTCAAAACTGATTCGAGACACTAACAGTTCTTCCTCTCCTTATCTAAGGAGTTTATCTAAACTCCCCAAATTCCGCATCCTAATCTTGCTTCACAGCGCCCCCTCCCTACAGGAACTGCTCTCAGACCCGGGCTTCCTGACCACTGTGCTGTGCGCTCTGGGTGGCTTCTCGCTGCTGCTAGGCCTGGCTTCCCGCGAGCAGCGACTGCAGCGATGGACACGCCTCCTGTCGGTCCTGGTCTGGGTTGCGCTGCTTGCGCTAGGCCATGGCTTCCTGTTCACTGGGGGTGTAGTGAGCGCCTGGAACCAGGTGAGGGGGGGGGGAGGCAGAAGGAGCTGGGAAGTGGGCCGTATGGTGGGAACTGGCGTCTGGAATATCAGCGGGCCAGCTGCGAGGCAGCCTAAGGCTACATTCCACCTCCACCCCCACCCCCACCCCACCCCCACCCCCGTCGCTGCAGGTGTCCTTTTTCCTCTTTGTCATCTTCACGGTGTATGCCATGTTGCCCTTGGGCATGCGGGACGCAGCCGCTGCGGGCCTCACCTCCTCACTTTCACACCTGCTGGTCCTCGCGCTGTATCTTGGGCCTCAGCCGGACTCACGACCTGCGCTCCTGCCTCAGGTGAGCCGCTCCCAAAGCTGCGCTCTGGGCTAGCTCCCTAGCCTGCTATTTGGCTGTCTGGGCATTCATCAAACATTTGCTGAGCTGTGACTCCGACAAGGCTCAACGTTGGGCATGGGGTATAAACACAGACAGGATCCGACCCCAACCCCCAAAAGCTAGCACACCGGTGCAGCTTGATGTCTGCAGGCACGAGGAGAGAGTTCTGGGTCTGTGGGGAAAGGAAGTCTGCCGGAGGGACTAGCGGGGTGGGGAAATATGCAGATGGCAGAACCTTCACAGACATTGTTTAAATGGGCGATGGTTCAGGGAATGGGAATGATGGAGTGGTATTTCAGGCAGAGGAATGGTATGCACAAAGTTCCTAGACCTAAGATGCCATATTGCCACAGCACCCAAGAGGCTGGAGCAGTGGGGGCTGGGAAAGAGAAGAACGCCCTATGGATCCCTCATTGTGGCACCGATTGCCTCGAAATACTTAGGTCTCTAACTGGAGAGTCCTCCCCAGTCCTCTTGGAGACCAAGTCCGGCTACACACATAGCCACGCCCACCCCACCGGGGTCCAGCGCCTTCTGAAGCTCACCCTCACCCACAGCTGGCAGCGAACGCGGTGCTGTTCCTGTGCGGGAATGTGGTTGGAGCTTACCACAAGGCACTGATGGAGCGCGCGCTGCGCGCCACCTTCCGGGAGGCGCTTAGTTCCCTGCACTCACGCCGGAGGCTGGACACTGAGAAGAAACACCAGGTTCGCTGAGCTGAGCCGGGAAGGAGAACGGGCGGGAAGGGCCTCAGGGCGCAGAGAGGAGTCGTTTTAGTGACTCAACCAGGTTCCTTCGCAGGCTGTATGATTTGGAGCGGTCACTTTAACCTCCGTTCCCTCCTTTGCAAGCTGTCGTAATTACCCACCTCCGAAGGTGGTTGTGAGGTTTAAACAAAGTGAAGGTGTGGGGGCATTTTAGAGCATTACTATACTAAACAAATGACTCCAATTCCAGCATTGGTGCTGGGGGTTCAGTTCCTAAAGGTGATCAGTGTAGGATGGGCTGTGTGCTGTGGGGAGGACATGGGAAGGTCCTGGGAACACAGATCTGGGGAGGTGTGATTTCCTAGGTGGTTTAGGGATTGGAGGGGCCAATTTTTAGGTGCAGGAGGGTTGGTACTCTTAATGACCTTCCCCAGGAACATCTTCTTTTGTCCATCCTTCCTGCCTACTTGGCCCGAGAGATGAAGGCAGAGATCATGGCGCGGCTCCAGGCTGGACAGAGCTCACGCCCAGAGAGCACCAACAACTTCCATAGCCTCTATGTGAAGAGGCACCAGGGAGTCAGGTAGGAGGGTGGATGGTGGAGGGGAGGGAGTAGTGGGTTGAGAACTTGTCTCCACTGATGCAATCTGCCCCTCCCAGTGTGCTGTATGCTGACATCGTGGGCTTCACGAGGCTGGCCAGTGAGTGCTCCCCTAAGGAACTGGTGCTCATGCTCAATGAGCTCTTTGGCAAGTTCGACCAGATCGCCAAGGTCAGATGGGTACCCCCTCCCCAGCCTCAAACACCCCACCCTGGAGCCCCCCTCCCCAAGGGAAATTCCAGCTTCATAAGAAGCTAGTGTGGTCAGAGCTGAAGCAGTCTCCAAGATACTTGAAGGGAAGTAGGAATCCCTCAGACATCCCAGCGAGGTATGTGTTCACCATATACCTCAAACCTAGAGAGACTTCTCAACATGACAATGCCCCAAACACAACACCCCCCAAATATGCTCAAAGCCCCAACACGAGCATCTCTGGACACTAACCAAACCGAGAGAGATTTCTATGTTCTCTAACTTTAGGATGCCCTTTTGAGGGAAATTGCTGCTCTGTGCAACTTCAGCTGATTCAGCTGCTCAGACCCCAGGGATACCCCCAACCAACCTAATATTAGGCCTCCCCCACCCCCCAAGAGAATCCCTAATTTTAAAATGAATCATATTCTCAAGTCTGGAGACACTCTACACATGCCAAAGTCATATACCCCAGTTTCGGCACACCCTCTTGAAAAAGACAGCTGTCCGGGCCACCTCCACCAGTCCCATACATGGAGTTAAGGAATCCCTAGATCTGACTAGACTCTCCTAATCTCAGAAGTTCTACATTTGCTCACTACTTTTCCCAGGTGCCCCCCCCCCCCCCCCCCGTCTCCAGCCTCTAACCAGGTACCTACCCCTACTCCCAGGAGCATGAATGCATGCGAATTAAGATCCTTGGAGACTGTTACTACTGCGTCTCGGGGCTGCCGCTCTCGCTGCCAGACCATGCCATCAACTGCGTGCGCATGGGGTTGGACATGTGCCGGGCCATCAGGTCAGCTGATGTGCATGCAGGGGGAGCACCCTGGCATGGGTGGGGGAGAGAGGCAGGCAGGGTAGTGGAAGTCCACCTGGAGGGAGGGAGGGTGTGGAAGAGGGCAGGCCGAGGCAGCTTAGATTGACCCCCACACACCCTACTCAGGAAGCTGCGGGCAGCCACCGGCGTGGACATTAACATGCGTGTGGGCGTGCACTCAGGCAGCGTGCTCTGTGGAGTCATCGGGCTGCAGAAGTGGCAGTATGATGTCTGGTCCCATGATGTCACACTGGCCAACCACATGGAGGCAGGGGGCGTGCCAGGGTGAGATCTGGATATCCAGGAGACCACAAGAGGCCAGGCAGGCCTCCTACATCTTGCCACCTTTTTCACAGTTGTCTAAAATGAGTCTAATTCCATGTGGGGCTCAGGGAGCTCCTGTGGGTGGGGGGTTGGGGGGGAGCTGGAGGCTGGGAGACACCATCTGCAGTGCAGGGCCTTGCTTGAAGTCAGGCCTCTGAGCATGATCCTTAAAAGAAGTGCGAAATTTGGAGGCTCTCCTGACTCCCCTGCATCTCCTTCTAGACGTGTACACATCACAGGGGCTACACTGACCCTGCTGGCAGGGGCTTATGCTGTGGAAGATGCACCCATGGAACACCGGGACCCATACCTGCGGGAGCTGGGGGAGCCTACCTACTTGGTCATCGATCCCCGGGTAAAGGCCCAGCCATGTACCCATAGACTAACCCCACAAACCAAGCAGAGACAACAGCCCTGGTCTCCTTTGTGGCAGACTGAGTTTCCCAGTCCTAATGCATCTGTTTGGGGTGAGGGGTGGGGAGACAGCCTCTCAGGGGAGAATGGGGAAGGTTCTGTCATCTTGACTCTCAGCCTTCATATGCCCAGACCAAGGAGGAGGATGAAAAAGGCTCTGCAGGAGGGCTGTTGTCCTCCCTTGAGGGCCCCAAGATGCGTCCTTCACTGTTGATGACCCGCTACCTGGAGTCCTGGGGTGCAGCCAAGCCTTTTGCCCACCTGAGCCATGTAGAGAGTCCTGTGTCCACCTCCACCCCTCTTCCGGTATGTGCACCTCTCATGTGATTCAGTCACGTGGCATCCCATGGTTCCTAAATGCGGCCAGCCTGCTCGGGCCCTTCCTTTCTCTTTCCACTGAAAGAGCAAAGGTCACCGCCCTGCCAGCTCACCTACGAGAAGATGCAGTATTCCGTAAGCACCAAGGCTATTGCTCCCCAGACTCTGGTCAGGAAGCCCCTGCCCTAGTGCAGCGGAGGCGGAGGGGAAGGCTGTGGGCCGCACTTCCTCCTCACTCTGGGCCAGTGCCTCACACCCATTCCCACCAGGAAATAGCTCTGCTTGACTCAATTCCTGTGCTGTCTTTTTCAATCCCAACTAAGACTGGGAAGGTGGAACAAATGGGTTGTGGCCCCATTCTCCAACACTGTACCTGCATGCAGTACATTCCATGGCCTTTAGAAGGAAGTTGTTATGAGCATGGATGTGTGTAAGGGGAAGGAGTGGGTCTGGCCCTGGTCTAGGAGAAGCCAGGACAGAGCTGATTACTGTCTGTGTCGATGCACCTTCAGGTAATCAGGGACCTTAGCAGCTGGAAGAGCCTGCATCTCCCTGCCTACTGGCCCTTGGGGTTGATGCTTGATGTCTTGTGACCAGATCCACTTGCAAAGCCCCAGGCCACGTCCCTACAAGTTTACCCTGGGACTATATATTCCTCAGCCTTCTCTCCTCTATTTTACCTGAATTTTCCCAAGACCTGTTTGCTATTCCCAGTCATGTTTCTGCAGGGTTTCTAGAGTCTTTCCTTTGGGGTAGACCTGCTTGGATTTGTGGGATGACTCCAGAGTCCCATTTCTGAATTCTATCCCTGCTCTGCTCCCATGCAGCAGGAGAGCTGGACAGAGATCAGTGAACAACCAGGCAACAGGGAACAGTATCAGCAGTGATTCGGGGAGCAGTTAACTTCAAGGTTCAACATGGGGAACAGGAGAGGACAGAAGCTTTCAGCTGAGAGGAGAGAGAGGAAAGAAGAATCCAAAACTCTGTTGATGGTTGCAACAGCCTCCAGGCAGGGGTGGATAGAGGGTGGGATCTACTGGGAAGCCCCATTATCTCTGAAATAATGTCAAACAATCCTCACAGTGGGCATACTTTCCCAGTCCGCTCCAGACCACCTGAGCCCCCACTGGTATTCAGGATAAGAAGCATCAGACCTTTTACTCGAGGATAACTCCAGGAGCAAAATGGCAGCAGCCCAGAAGCTCATTTGGCATCCCCTAAAGTTCCAGGGGCCAGAATTAGGAATTAGTCATAATTAGGAGACCTGAGGTTCACAATCAGCCTACTTCTAAATAATGTGGGGCTTGGGGGGGAGGTATAGTGTTGGTAGTGTTAGTATAGACCATCCAACCAGTCATTGCTTCTCCAATTTTGAGCACCTGCTACGTGGCAGGCACTGGGCTAGTTCTTGAAGAGACAGAAATGAGCAAGGTGTTTTCCCTGTCTTCAAATAACTGACAGCACTGAGGGGCTGTTAGGCAGTTTGAACAGAGTTGAGCCAAAGAGGCTTAGATGGGCTCCCACCAGGACACATCCCCAAATCCCTCTCCCTCTTTCCCTCTGCTCATGGACAAGGTTTTGGTGATGGTAGCGGGCTGGTGGCAAGGCCCCTGTGAACTGTTTCCCTTACACCAGCCAAGAGGACCAGGGACAGCCATCACCACATTCGTCCTGACCAGCAGCCTCAGCTTCACCTTTCACCTAGGCGTTTGTCCTCCAGCTCTGCTCTTCTGCGCACGCGCCAATCTCTGCACACACCACGCATGCCCTGCTGCATGGAAATTGACAATGACTGGGGTCACATTTGTTTCTCTTCCTCTTTCCTTCTCCATTTTTTGGCTTTCTGCCTCCAGCCCCTCCCACCTTAGCTTGACCATCACAACAGGTCAGAGAAGGGTCAGCGTGTTCTGCACTGTCACTTCAAACCAAACTACCGAGAACTTTCTGGTATTGTGAGGCCAAGTCCCTGCCTTTTGAACTTTCTACAGTTCCTAGGGAAGGGGAAACACAAGGGGTCAACAGACTCTCAAGCCCATGAGAGGTGCAGAGATGCTTTGTGATGGAAACTAGGAGGGCATCAGAGGGTGTAAAGAGCCCTGGAGTCTAGAGAGCTAGGATTAAACTTTAAGGAGTAGAAGTGAGCCTTCCCTTAAGCGCAGGTGGATTTGGTGGACAGAGAAAGAGGGTCACTGGAGGCAGGAGAAACAGGTCAAATGCTCAAAGACCTGTGTGGATGGGTAATGTCTCACCGCACAGGGGCTCCAAGGATGCTCATACTCTCTCCACCTTGCCTCTCCCTGTGCTCTCCCTGCAGGAGAAGGCCCTGGCTTCCTTCAGCCCCCAGTGGAGCCTGGACCGGTGAGGGGACTGGGCAACTCAGAGTTGGACTGTATGGGAGGCTTACCTCCATCCTTTTGGGGGGGCTGCTCCTGCTTTGTCCAGATACATTTGAGGGCTCTGGTGTGACACTCACAGCAAGACTCTCACTGTTTAGGAGCCGAACACCCCGGGGACTAGATGAGGAAATGGACACTGGAGATGCCAAGTTCTTCCAAGTCATCGAACAACTCAACTCTCAGAAGTATGTGCACAGCACAGAGGAGGCCTGGGTGGTCTGGAGGCCCTGATGCCTGGGATATTGGAGGGGTGGTGCTCCCTTGATGCCTGGAGGGGAGTGAGGGACTTCCCAGCTCTTCCAGGGGAAGACCCAACTAATGACCCCACCCCTACCCTGCCCTTTCCTCTCTGGAGCTCACTGCCTCAACTCCTACCAGACAATGGAAGCAGTCAAAGGACTTCAACCCACTGACACTATACTTCAGAGAGAAGGAGATGGAGAAGGAGGTAGGCTCGGGGTTGGAGGAGGCACCAGAGAATTTCCCAGCTTTAGTCCTTTGGCCCTGGGGAAAGGCCAGATCCTGTAGTCTCACTTCCCCTCCAGGGCCAGGGGTGCTCAGTTTGTGATCTTGTGGGTGAGAGCTTGCACCTCTCTTTGAAAAGGAAGTCACCCTGTAGATTGAATTATTGGGGGCGAGGGAGAGGAGGGCAGTTCCTTAGAGAACCAAGAGACTGAATGGGGCTGAACTGGAGGGATGGTAAGCCTGGGGTTCCATGCTACCTGAGATTGCTGCCTACAAGGGGATGGGCAACACTGGTACCCCTGTCTCCATCATGACCACCTCCCTTCCAGTATCGGCTCTCTGCACTCCCTGCCTTCAAATACTATGCAGCCTGCACTTTCCTGGTTTTCCTGTCCAACTTCATCATTCAGATGCTGGTGACAAACAGGTGAGAGAATTCCCAGAATGGGAAGCCCTGATTCTCACACCAGGACCCCCAACTCTTCCTGATACGGACCCATGTTCCCCATCTTTGCACCTTCCCTGTGGTACTTTCTGAACCACAAGTCCCCGAGGAAACATGTTGTGGGGGAGCGGTGATAATTCAACTTCCATCTCACTGTGGGACCCTGTGTAAACTTCTTCCGAAACCTGGCACTTACACAGGCCTGTCTCCAACCTGACAACACTCCCAAGCAGGAGACTTTGTTCCTGCTGAGATGCCCAAACCTCAACAGTCATCAAACTTATAAAGTAGTCCTCATCCCTGACCCACCACTAAGACATATGAGGACTTGTTCAAAGCTAAGCTAAGTAAAAGCCACATCCCTGGATTGAAGAACTGGAGACTGGGAGATACAGTCTTGGCTGTTCTTCCAAAACCTCTGCCTCCTTCCAGCTTTGCCCCTGAGATTAGATCCTGTCTCAACCAAGGGTCCTAGAACATTTGACTTTCCAGGTCACAGCACATGTCTCTCTCTCTCTCTCTCTCTCTCTCTTTTTTTAAACTGGCCAAACTTGGTTTTTAAAAAAATAATATATATTTTTATTGAATTTTCCATTTGCCTTTTGGGTATTCCTCCCCCTCCCCCACCCCACCTCCCTGGTCTCTCCATCTCTTCTTTCATTGCCATTTATTGTTTAATTTTTAGTCCCTTGGGTTCTTCCTCTTCTTTCCTGTAGCAGTGTCCTTTTGTCCATTGTGGACGTGGTTTCCTGGTACACAGTGACCTGTGCTTAGTTTTCCAAGTGTCTTTTTGCTACTGGCCACTAGTCCACACATGATTGTGTTCTCTCAGTGCCTCCTCCTTCTTTCTGGTCAGCTGCTCCGGCCCATTTCTGTCATATTTTGCTCCTTCTTTGTTTTGTAGCTCTGGTTGCTGGCCTTGGGAGTGTTTCTCCTGGCCAAAGTTTGTGCAACAATTTTTTTGATCAAGATAGGCCCTGGCCAGCCGGGCATGGTGGCTCGTGCTTGTAAGCTTCAGCCTATGAAGCGGCCAGGGCTAGGGATTGCGGTTCGAGTCCCGCCTGGGGCCCGTAG
>PVHY01033742.1:0-10921 GCA_004024945.1 Uropsilus gracilis
ATTGATTTCAGGACTGAGGACAAATGTCAGTAGCATGAGGTCACAGAACCAAATTGTGACTAGGATGAGGAAAGAGGAAAAATCTGGACATGATAATGTAGGGATGTTTGGCTGGCATGGGGGCTTGTGAGGCTCTTGGACCAAGATATCATTAGGGTTTAGGACATCTGGGAAAGGGAGGTCAGTGAGTGAAGTGGGCACAGGGAAAGGAGAGAGGAGACTGGGCCAGAGTTGGACAAAACAGAGTGAACGTGGAACCCAACTCAGTCCAATGCAAACGAATAAGATTAAGGTTAATGCAACTTTATAGGTTCATAAAATGCTCCTCCAACTTTTTTTTCTTTTTGAGACTAGGTCTCACTATGTTCCCTGGGGTAGTCCTGAACCCACAGACACAAGTGATCCTTAGTCTCTGCCTCCCAGGTAGCTGGGATTACAGGTACATGCCACCACACCCAACTATTTTTTTAGAAACTAGGTCTTACTATGTTGCTCTGGGTAGTCTCAAACCTGCAGACTCAAGTAACTCCTAGCCTCTGCCTCCCAAGTAGCTGGGATTAAAGGCATGCACCACTGTGCCCGGCTGCTCCTCCAACTTCTACTGATTGTAATAAGAACAATAACTATGCCCATTCCCACTTGTAAAATGCCTTTGTTGCTTACAAAGGACTCTTCATCCTTATCTGATCACATCTTCACAATCAAGAGTGGAATCAGAAGGTCAGAGGTCAGCACTCCCATTTCACCAGTGATAAAACTAAAGTGAGTGGACACTGTTGGAGGGTAACTCCTGGACACGTAACTAAGCCAAAGTTCTAGTTAAATCTCAAAGTTTCATTACTGGCCAGCGGCTGTCCCTCAAGGAAGGGAGCCATTCTGAGCAAAACTTGGGAGGGGTTTATAAGGGCAAAAACCGTGGCAACTACCAAGGCAAGTTGCCAAGGCAAAGTGGGGGTACAGAAGCAGAAACAAGCCATTAGGAGCAAGGGGAGTCCTGGAGCCTGTCACCCTGGTCTCCAAGTCCTGGTTCTGTGAGGAACTTGACACATGACTTCTTGGCTGGGAATCCCTCTCCTGGGCTGACTCATCGAGCTGTTTGTAAGCTTCTGGAAAAAGGGTCTGGGGTCTGTTACAACATGGCTAGTGACAACCTTGGAAATGGCCAGTTGAAATGCTCATGGCCCAAGTCTTAGAACCAGAGAGGCCTGGATTTCCAAACATTGACTATACTGGAAAAGAACACGTCTCCTCTAAAGCCATGTTTCATGGCTCAAGGTTGGGGTCTCTGGAACATTGACTTCCATCAACTGAGAAGCCAAAAACTTTCTAAGACCCAAGCCAGAAGTGTGTAACCGCACCATGAGTCCACTTGGAGGATCCATGTTGTAATGACACGAGTGTACAATATAGTTGGCAGCAAAGTGGGGAGGTAACTAAACTCTTAGCAAAGTTTGGGAGACACATATTGAGAATGGATGAACCAGGTCCAGCGGGCTCTTGGCACCTCCATCTACAGGGAGAGGAAGGCCACACTCGGAGCCAGTCTCCATGGTACTGAGCAATATCTGGGGGAGACTTGAGGGCCGGGGATGTGGGCTTCATAGCACCTCACCCTACTTTAGCTTTCATGCCTGTGTTTATTCCATTTTTCTGAGGTATCTTATCAGGATCAGCTGTCAATTTTGACTGTTGCTTCTCTATACAGCCAGACCTTGTGCTACCCTTGATTTCTGTCTGTTCATCAGAGTCTTCAACATGAAGTGATTCCTTTTATGTTGATAACTGACATTCTGTCTCATGTCCCCATGTTCCATCATCAGCGTCATGACAGTATCCATAGATGACAAGTCAGCGTTTTAAGGGGAACATTCAATGAGCCCCAAGTCTTCAGCCTCTCATCCATCTTTGGAAGTAGGAGATAGTGCAGGGCACCCCGGGCACAAGACACCCCGCGGGGAGCCCCGGGGTAGCTGAGCATGGCTGGTGCCTGGGATGTGAGTGATGGTGCCCGGACACGGGGCAGAGCAGTTTCCTGGCGCTGTTCCTTCCCCCTCAGCCTCCAGGGGTTCCCTGTCCTGGTGACTGCTGCCCCTTTGCATTTGGGGGAGGGAGGCTGAGCCACACTCTGGGTCCGGGGTCAGGCAGAGAGTAAGTGGTGGTGCTGGGTGTCCCAAGGCCTGTGCCTCCAGGGCCCGAAGCCCACCGCCCACTGCTCCTTCAGAGCAACAGGTGCATGGAGCAGAGACGGCTCTGACTCCAGCTTTCTGTGTGCCTGCAAGGGACCCTGGAGAAGACTCGCTGCATTTGTCCTTTTATGTGTGTGGGAAGAGGGCGAGTTGGGAAGGAGACAGAAGAGCTTGTCTTCCTGAAAATAGCATGTAGACGGCAATTTTGCCAATGACATCAGGGACTTTGGGATTTCCTGGAGAGCAAAATAATGACTTCATCTTACACGGTGACCTAGAACAGACACATACACATGTGCCCAAATGCTCTCCCTCTCACACACGTCAGATGCACACAATACCTACCTCACTGTAGTGACTTACTCTGAAATTTTCGATGCTTTTCTTGTTTAAAAATGTGAATTTCTAAATTTGCTGCACGGATTCCAATGGCAGGTGTGGGTTTCCTTCTTAGGTCCTTTTTTGGAGCAAAACAAAGAAGCTGGCACAGGATTATGCAAAGACCCGGGGTAATTTGCTCACACTAAAAGACACCCTGCCGGGCTACATGGCCGATGGCCTCACGTGGTACAGCGCACCCGGCTCTGCAGGTGAGGCGCTGAGGTCACTGCAGCTGAAGACCCCTGAGCTTGGCCGGCCCCGGACATCAGTGTGGTGGGGGGAGAACACGTCCCCCCTGGCCAGCACTCCAGGCCGACGGGAAGCAGCCTTCCGGGGGACCTTCCGTGGCCTCGGGAGACCGGCGCCAGGCTTCGGGGTGTCCACGCCCCGAGTCTCTCCCGCTGCTCTGCGCCGTCGCCGCTCGGCTTTCTGGGCCCGGAAGGTCCTCGGAGGGGAGGGCAGGAGCGTCACTCAGGGGGCACTGAAACATCAGGGTGTGAGGACCTGGGAGGAGGGAGGAAAACTGTCAACAAGATTGTTGGGGGTGTAGTGGTCTGGCCCAAGGGCCCAGTTTCATACCCAATTTTCCCTGGATGTGGAGTGAGGCCTCGGCTGCTCCTGTCAGATGAGCTTTCCCTGGATTCCCCAGAAGATGCCTCAAAACTGGCCACTGTGTTCCCGCCTGGCAGGAGGAGGCAAGGGCAGGGTGCGGAAGGGGCTCAGGGGCACTTAGGTAAACTGGGCTGAGATGTGTGCATTGTCCATCCTCCTCCTTGGCGGAGACTGGAACATGTCTCCACTAGCTGGGGCGGCCAGAGAGAGTGGAGAGAGTGAAAATCACTTCAGCGATATTCTATAAACGCTGTCTTTTAGATGTGAAGACTGAATCCTGCTCAAAAGAGGATAAAAGCTGCTGTAGAAATGTTATGTTAGTCTTCTGGGACGCGGCATCCAAATGGGTGAGTCACAGTGAAAGTCTAGCATTTTCACGACCAAAGAGTCAAGATCATGTTCATTCTTTCTGCATCACAAGTCCTATGAAGAGCAACAATTTAGGATTTCCCCCCCCCCCCCGGAAATATGGTCACAAGCATGAGCCAGAAGATTTCCACGTGTAGTTTAGGGTTTCATGGTGGGTCTGGGGGCTCCAGCTGAAGACGCCGTGTTCTTAGCCACCCACGGCTGGACTTGGACTACCAGGAAACTCTGACTGGTTTAATCCTCTGGTCAGGTGGGCCCACCTGTAATTCCTGGACAACCTTAAGAATTGACATTTACAGACACTTCCTGTGTGCCAGGCATGGTCCACAGCTGGTCCCATGGATTTAACCTTTCATTCTCACCAGAACCCTATGAAGTAGGTTCCATGCGCATCACACCTGCTGTACAGGTAACAGCACGAGGGTGCAGTGCTACCTACTGAAAAGAGAGCAAGGAAGCAGCAGCTGTGGTGCACACCCACCTTGTCCTCGAGGCCAGGAGCCCAGGGAAGTGACCAAGGACTTCATGCTATCACCCAGCAGGGACACCCAACTGTCACCTGCTGTTTCCGCCCAGTGTACACAGACCAGGTTATTATGGCAGCAGGATTTTGAGAAAAGGTAAACCTTTATTGAGAAGTGGCTGGTAAGGAGACAGGGGAGAGATTCAAATCTGTCTCCCAGGAGAAGAGGATGAAATGATGCAGGCTCTGGAGGACTGGGGCTGAGAGCAAAGGAGCTGGATTTTATTGACTGAAAAGCACATCAGAGGCAAAGAACCATGGGTTGACTGAAGCTCAGTTACCACTGACTAATGGCAAGGCGGAGGGAGCGTACAGAGACTTTTCTTCAGATAACGGGGATTTTGAATTTCTGTGAGTCGCCACTTTTCCTGAGTTTGCATCTCTCTACTGTCAGTGGCCTGGTGGTGGTCAGTTCCTGGCTACTCTGTGAGCTTTTTTTTTTGAGAACAGGTATCGCTATTTTTGCCCATGGAACTGCAGGCTCATGTTTCCCAGGGTACCACAGACTCAAGCAATCCCCAGCCTCAGCTTCCCTGATAGCTGGGATTACAGGCGCGCACTACCATATCCAGCTATAGATTTTTTTGGAGTTAGGTCTTGCTATGTGCCCCCGGCAGGACTCGAACCGCGACCCCTGGCTCCCCAATGCAGCTTCCTAGGCTGCCGCTTACAGGCATGCGCCACCATGCCCGGTCACTCGGCGAGCTTCTAGGCCCTACTCTGTCTGTAGATATAACCTCCATGGAGAGGTTCATATATATTCTCATGCTCAGAATCTGGAGCAAATCTGATCATTTAACTTTGGTCACGCTGCCCTTGGGAGACCCCTGGGACTGCCCCTTTACTTGGCACAGATCACACAGGTGTAGGTAGAGGACCTTCTTCTCTAGACAGAGCCTCTCTCTTTCTGACCATAGAGACAGTGTTGCTTGGTGGTCTGATCAGTTTCCTAGCAGTCTTCTTTCCTTCCAAGATAAGTGACCTTATGGAAATTGATCCCCTATTTATTTTGTGGGGGCTCGAGATATTTCTATTTTAGGCTCAGTGATTTGCTCCCTGTGAGCACCCCACTGAGTTAGTATTTATGATTGACAATGATTGGACCCTTGTCCTCTGCTCATCACCCCCAGCAGAGAGAGAGAAGCACATGGGTTGTCACCATCTATTTGTAATTGTCTCAATGGGGTCTTGTCACTGGCACAATAAAGCAGGTCCTTGTTAAACGTTCATGAACTTGGATTCCATGAACTAACTTGTCCACTTAACTCAGCATCCCCTGACGTTCTCCCCGACCCCCACTATCCCCTCAGCCCCCACCTTTCTGTTTGCAGCTGCCCCTGGGTTACCCCATGGAGTCCTGCTCATGCTTTGGGACTTGGTCCTTGTTTCCTTCATTGCACTTTCTCTATCTTTCCTCATCTCCAGCTCAGATGACTGGACTTCCGCTTCCTGTTCCTTCCCCTTCCTCTCCCCTCTGCACCTGTCACAGATTGTCCCTGGGCGCCCACTCTCCGCAGTGCCCTTGCACAAGGCATGGAGGGCAGGGCAGCAGGCCCACGACTCGCAAAGAGCTCCCGGTCCTGGTGGCAACAGTCACCATCATGGTGAAGCCTTGCTAGATCCTAGGAGAGATCCTAGGAGAGATCCTAGAGATGAGAGATAGGTCAGAGAGGGGGCCTGAGCTACCCCCGTGGCCTCATGAGCCTCTAGGCGAAGAATGTCACTGGCTTTCTTCAGTTCATTGTGATTCCCCCCAGGCCTAGCAGAGATGCCAGCCAGATGTCTGCTCAGGATGGACTCAGACTCCAGCTTAATAATATTCATTCATTCTCATTTCTCTTTGGACCTGTTCATGGTGCAGCATCACCTTCTCTCCTGTCTCCCCTCTCTCCGTCATCCCCATCGCCCACCTACTCCCCCTAATTGAAGTGTGGTGTCTACACTGCATGCACCAGGGAGTGTTTTCCTCTTCTTTCTCCAGCCGTATTGCTTTTACTCTTCTTCACTTCCAACTTCTCAACCACAATTTAGCATCCTCAGGAACAATGACCTTGAACTTCACTGTTCAAACCCACCCAGAACCAATCCCTCTGGAACCTCTATGTGAAACAGAAGTGACAATGACATAGACCTGACATCACTGAGCTGGGAATATAAACTCTGTAGCCAGAGGGAATATAAACTGTAGCCATCAGAAGCTGAGAACTGTTTGGATGGAACACCAGAGTGTAGGAGTTAAGTTTGCAAGCTGAGGAATGTTGAGGTTTTGTTTTGTTTTTGTTTTGTTTTGTTTAAGTTTGCAGAAAAAGCCTGTGGAAAGGTTGAGGTGGTTCTCGGTTGGTCGGACCTTAATGCCTACAACAAACACAGGTACACACTCTCTCTGCATCCTGTTTGCATGGGTTAGAGTAACTGTCCACTGGATTATTCATCTCTATGAGAATATGGGTTTTGTGTTTAAAGTCAGGATTGAAAATTTGGGCTCAAAAGATAAAACTTCTGTATTCTGTGGAGACCTTTGCCTTCTTCAGTCAATACTTTGCTCTATATCTCATCTGCATAAACTCCTCCGAGTGTGGGTCTGGCTCCTCCTGCTGACTTTGTGATGTTCTCAAACGTCTCATCACCTGCATCTCGTCCAGCCTTTGTGCTCACCGTTGCCCACGTGACCTGCCCCTGCTTCACCTTCTCCAGATCTTCTCTGTCCTGAAGCTCTGCTCTGACTGCTCTGCTCCCTGGACCGCGTGTGACTCTCACGTCAGCTGTGAAGTGGCTGCTGGCACCATCGGGGCTGTGGCCGCTGCTCGGCGCTGTCAGCAGTGTCTGTCGTGGGCACAGCGCAGGCTCCCGCGGTCAGTGTGAGCCCTTGTGTGACTTCACAGGGCACCTGCCCCTGCGAGCCTCTGTCCTGGGAGCTGAGGATGTGGTGACTTGGAGACTGACTGACACTGGATGACCAGTGCCCAGAGAGACCAGACCAGCAAATGACAGCTTCGGTCTCCTTTAACTCGCTCCAGGAATCCGGCCACAGCAGCGTCTTCTGTCTCTGGCTGCTTCTGTACTTCACAGTTTTCCATGTCAAGGAGCTTTGCAGGCTCCGTTCTCTGATCTTTCTGGCACTCAAGGTGCTCCAATTAATTTTCCTTCTCTCCTGCTATCATATTTAACCCACATGAAACATTTGCTTTTGGGTAGTTCCCTGACCCCAATTTTGTGGACCTTGGGGTGAAAACCTTCATGTTCCAATATTTTATAATCTATATTAGGGGTCCAGGGCTGGCAATAGGAGTGACAATTGTCAGACTCCGGGAAGAGTGTGGGTTCGAGCAGGACATCAGGGCTTCTCAAAGCGGTGCTTCTCAAAATCCACTGAGCCTGTGGCCCTCTGGGGATGATGCAGCTGCAGGCTCTGATTAGCAGGTGGTGGTGCACTGAGATGTTGCACTTCTAACCCACTCGGGTACTAAGGGGGCTCATTAGGTGGCCTAAGGCCCCTTTTGGGCATAAGAAACACACAAAGAAGCAAAATCCAAGTGCAGAATTAGATTCTTGTCTTGAGGCCCTTTTCCCCGAGGGTCAAGCTGAATGAATAAAATATGGGTGTTTCTCATGCAAATTATGGGTTAGTTTCAAAGAGAAGCTTCTAGACAGTGTCACCATCCCCTGGCTTTTGACAGGTGCTAGGGCTGCCCGGCCAGTTTAGTCTTGGAATAACAATGTTTCTGTCTCTTTCATCTTAGCACATTTGTCCATGTTGAAGTCCCTTATCTGGTAACAGGAGCGGTTAGCTGCCTCCATGCTGTGCTGATCCATGAGCGCGGAGAACAAGTCAGGTGTGTGTTGTCCTTTCATCCTCATCCTCTCCACACTCGCTGCACTTTGCCCTCCTTCTCAGGGTGATTTCAGGAACTGAACATGACAGCATCCGTAGCCCCAAGACTGTGCTGAGAACAGCCTGGCTCAGAATCAACTGGGGAGTCACCCTACTGTCAGCCCATCTCGACCCCCTGGGTCTTAGTTTCACCTCCTTCATAGCTGCTACCTTCATCCTCAGCTCCTCTCCCGCCTCCAAGCACTTTGAGCCATCTCCCCTTTACCTCGTCACCCCAAGACTTGCAGGGGGGCTGCTTGCTGCTAAGAATAAACTAAGGGATTCAAGAAATGTGTGTATGATTTTATTACTTTAACACTTTCTTCTTTTTTTCCCCAGAGACTCATGCTCCAGCTCCTCCATTGAGAGTCTGAAACTGATTTTGAAGGAAAAGAAAATTGCATTTACTTGCGAGGAAACTAGGTAAATGATTTCTCTTGAGAAATGACCACCCAGCCTAGCCCAGAAGGTTCTCCCAGCCATGACCTTGGTCATCTTTGCCCTCTTCTTCATCCTTCCCCAATGATCTCTTGATCAACAGCTTCTTGATCTCTGACTTTGCTTTCCTGCACCAGGGCATCCCTCACTCTCTCTTTTCTCCTCCCCGTTGCTCTCACCCTGGGCTGATGCCGCCCTTTCCTCCTTCTCTCCCAGGCCCAGGGGAGACCCTCACCCATGCGCACACCCACAGGGTCCCCAGGGCCTCCGCACAGTCCTGGGGAGGGCGCAACACCCCAGGTGCTGGTCACGCAGGCTCGTGGAGGGGAGGCCTGACCCGCTCGCTCCCCAACACAGAGATGGAAGAACAGAGCGGGAGGAGCTGGGGGAGGCTTCCCTGAGAGTCACCTTTGAGCTCAAGTCCCAGGAGCCCTAAGAACAGGCAGGTCCCAGCCTCACCAGCTGCGGCCGGGAGCTCGGGTCTGGGCTGCTCCTTGTCCTGCACCTCCTGTGTCTTCATGGCCGCGATGCCCTCTGCACCCCCCTCTGCTTCTGCGGGTCCGGCTCCGTGTGCCCCTGGGGTTCCCCACACAGCCTCTGGGGTGCTGAGGACTTTCTGGCCTGTTGTATAAATAGATCTTCCAGGTCCCTCTGAGAAGCGAGGTCACTGCTGCATCCTTCACTGTCCATAAACACACACAAGCGTGTTTTGTGGGCACTGCTCATGTAATGGCATCTTTCTAGGAAGCTTGCTGTTCTCACCGGGACACCAGAAGATAATCTCCAAGTTGCTAACAGGGGTTACTTTGGGGGAGGGAGGTAAGAACTGAAAAAAGATGGAGAACTCTGAGTATGACTGCTTATGAAAAACATATTGCCTTAAAAATAAAATGAAAGAATTTTATTAACTACTTAGCCCTTGAAAAACAAAAAATGATCAAGGACATTATGTGAATCCGATGAGCAGTTACAGACTATGTCCAGCAGGGGGAGCCCGAGCACCACTGTGTATGGCTGGGAGTCCTGGAGCAGAAAGGAAGGGCCTCCAGCTTGGGAGTGGAGCTGGGAGCTCTGGGGGACATTCCAGGTCAACGGTTGGTCATTTCACCCCAAAGAAACAGCACCCACTTCCTAACCGATGTAAAGTAGTTTAGTAACTTCTGTGTGAGATGAGCTGGTGTTGAGACCCACGTGCTGTGACCAGAGTCCCTATTTGGCCCAAGACGTCTGCTGTCTTAGGTCAGGGTGTTGCTTCCCTCCCTCATGAAACTCTGATGACGTCATGTCCAGGGACAGGAGCGTTTCTGACTAACCCCTGGCACAAGCATGCTGGGAAAATGCATCTCAGAGAAGAGTGGGCTAACTCCCAGGCACCGGTATGGACAGTCCATGGTGTGGTTGAGGGAAAAGATGAGGTGCATATGACACCTGCACTTAGATAAAAGGAAACCTGTGTGCACGTGTGTGTCTTTGTGTACATGCCTGTGTGTGTGTGCGAGCGTGAGTGTGTGTGTGATGCTCCTGGAAGAACAGCTAAAAGGATCAACTCTTAATCTCTATGGAAAGCGCAATCCGCAGACTAAGGGATTTGACTTTGACTTGAACCTTCTGTGTTGCACTGTTTCTCCAGCGCATGGATTTCGTTGCATCCAGCACCTGCCGCATCCTGACCTTTTCCCTGGTTCCTTTTCCAACCTGCAGTGGGGCCACCTCTACCCAAGGACACCTGCTGTTCCTCTCCCCGGCGCGAGGGGGCGCCCTCCTCATCGCTCTCTTGGTGACTTTGGCGTCCTGGGCTCAGATGTAACTAGAAGCTACTGTGCTGTCCCCTCCGCCACCTCCCCTCTGGCTGCACCAGGTGATCCTGGGAGCTGAGCAGCTTTGTGCTGAGCAAACTGTCCTGGACCCATTTCCAGGTCCCCAGCTCAGGACTTCAGAACCCGGAGCTGAGCCGGGCTCTGCTGAGCAGGTTAACCTGCTGGTGGGGAATTGAAGCAACTTCTATTTTCTTGTCTTCTTAATGGCACAGGCAGCGAGACCCAAATGGCTTGTGATGGAATCAGGTGTTTTGGAAAAGGCTGCCATCTCCTTATTGTACGGGAGTGAAAGGAAAGCGGATTAAAGCAGGTGTCTGGATGGGGCTGGTCCGTCTCCAGAGTCCGTGTCGCTGTTGTATCCCGAGAAAGAGAAAGAATCAGCTCGGGTCATGCGAGTGTCATTTGTCACCACACAGTCTCTTTCCAGAAGAGAAAGAACAAACCTGAAAGCTTCGCCCGGACGCTTCTCTGCTCTCCTCTCCCTTTCCCCAGGGGAGCGACTCAGGGCATCAGACACCATAACTGGCTGGTCCTGACCTGCCAGCAGCCAGCAGATGGGCAGCGCCACTCAGACGCCTTGCAGGGCCCGGCCAGTCTCTGCCCAGGAGAGCAGAACTGCCCCCACCCCCGGGTGCCTGGCACAAGGGCCTGAGACCAGGGCCTCTTCTCGCTCGCCCCAAGCCCAGCTCTGGGGAGGCCCAGCCGAGCGTCCCCCCACGCCGCT
>PVHY01033743.1:0-10920 GCA_004024945.1 Uropsilus gracilis
AACAAGTTAAAAAGATAAAGACAGACACCAAATGGTTACAACTCGGGGTGGGGGGGCGGGACAGAGGGGGAATGGTCAGGGAGGGTGGGGGGGTGAATCCCGGTAAAATAAATAAATAAATAAATAGATAAATAAAAAAAAAAATCCCAATGGCATTTTTAAAAGAATACAACAAAAATTACTGATTTTGTATGGAACAATAAAAGACCATGAATAGTTAAAAGTTGTCCTGACCAAAAGAAGAAAGAATGGAGGAATCACTCTCTCAGACTTCAAATAATACTACAAATAATTAAAACAGAGTGATACTGGAAAAAAACAGACACACAGATCAATGGAACAGAATAGAATGCTCAATAATAAAGCCACACATATTTGACAAAGGGGCAATAAATATACAGTGGGAAAAAGGACAGACTATTCAATAAATGATGCTGGGATAATTGCATCACTACATGGAAAAAAATGAAGCTAGACTATTCCCTCATGCCATGTACAGAAACCAACTCAAAATGAATAAAAGACTTGGAGGTAAGACATGAAACCATAAAATACATAGAAGAAAACTTGTGTAAAGCTCTCCAAGACCTACACTTCAGAAATCCCTTTCAGGACGCATCTAAATATGGTCAAAAAATGAAGAAAAGCATAAATAGCTGGAACTAAATCAAATAAAAAAACTTCTTTGCAGTAAAAGAGACAATAAACAAAGCAAAAAGAAACCCAACCAATTGGGAAAAAATTTTTGCACTCCATAAAATTGATAAGGGTGTGATAACAAAGATTCACAAAGAATTCACACATCTTAGCAAAAACAAAACAAGAAGCCCAGTCAAAAACTGGGGAGAAGAACTGAAAAGACACTTCTCCAAAGAGGAAATACAAATGACCAACAGGCACATGAAAAAAATGCTCAAAATCACTAGCAATCAGGGAAATGGAAATCATGACCATATTACACCAGTAAGAATAAGAAACCATCTTTTGCCAGTAAGAATGGCCCATAAAAAAAAAAAAACTTTAATAAAATAAACATTTCTATTTTATTCTAGATGTTCAAATTTGCATTGAAGTAAGCTGAAAATGTGAAATTATGACTGAAAACAATAGATTGGATTTGGGAACTTTGAGACTATTGTTATTTTTAATAAGAATGAAACTTGTATGGGAGCTATGAGAATCATTGCATAAGAGAAATGTAAGTTTCACTATTTCCAGTGAAAGCAATTAATGATGGTGGTTTAGGTAATCTTGTGAAGGAACTAGAATTGTTATACATTGGCTGCCTCAAATTATATAAACTCCTGTTTTCATTAAATGTGATTATGGATATACATATATTTATTTATTTTTTTTGTTAATTTTTATTTATATAAAAATTTCACAACTTTGTAATCTCAAGGGTTTGCCCCCCCTCCCTCCCCTCCCTTCCCCCCCTTTCCCTCCTGTTCATAGTTGTGCGTTTCATTTTGGTGCTTATCTTGTTTTAATATACATATATTTAAATGAAGATGATAGTTTTAATATATTCTACACTAATTATGTCCAGAAACTGAACATGAGCTGATAGGACATAAAGACTGAACTTGTAAGATTTGGAACCACATATAATTTGGTTCAGTCTGGAATGGTGTACTGGTCTTGTGTCCTTGCTAAAGTTGCTTAATCTTCATCATTTTACTCTCTATGTGTGGAATAAGAGAGTACTTATTTCACTGAGACAACATGAGAATTAAAATATAATGTGTAAAAGATCCATGTATGATCCTAGGAACAGAGTGGAATGCTAAGATATTTTTCAATAAAGTTTAGCCATTTTATTATAGAATAATGAAATTTGTCAGTAGGTTACTTAATGCACATAAAGGACTGCTTACTAGCTATATGAAAGAATGTGAATACTTCAGAAATCCATTTCTGGAAACAACAACAGCTGGCAAAAAAATGAAGGAAAACATAAACAGCTGGAACTACATCAAACTAAAAAGTTTCTCTACAGCAAAAGAGACAATAAAACAAAAAGAAACCCAACCTCCTGGGAAAAAATTTTTGTCCCCCAGAGAAACAATAAGGGTTTGATAACAAATATCCACAAAGAGTTCATACCATTCAACAAAAATAAAGCAAAAAACGCAGTCAAAAAATGGGGAGAAGAACTAAAAAGACACTTCACCAAAGAGGAAATACAGGTGGCCAATATGCACATGAAATAATGCTCTACATCACTAATAATCATAGAAATGTAAATTAAAACCACACTGAGATACCATCTTACACCAGGAAGAATGGCCCATATATAAAAAAAAATTGGACAACAATAAATGTTGACGTGCATATGAAGAAAAAGAAACTCTCTTACACTGCTGGTAGGAGTGCAAACTGGTACAGCCACTATGGAAGACTGTGTGGAGGACCCTCAAACAACTGAATGTAGAACTACCACTTGACCCAGCAATCCCACTACTGGGACTCTACCCAGAGGACATGAAAACACTAGTTAAAAAGGACACCTGTGTGTGCATGTTTATTGCAGCTCTGTTTACAATTGCCAAGATATGGAAACAACCCAAATGCCTCCTAACTGATGAATGGCTGGAAAAAAATATGGTACATGTACACAATGTAATACTATGCATCAATCAAGGATGACAAATATATGTCATTTGCAGCTACATGGATGGAGCTAGAAGGACTTATATTAGCAGATATAAACCAAAAAGAAAAAGATACGAACAGGATGGTTTCACTTATATGAAAGATATAGGAAAAAGAAAACAAATAAGAAAAATTAGAAACAGCCAACAGATCTGTACAATAGAGTAAGAGAGCAGAGGGAAGGAAATGGGGGAGGCAGAGCGCACAAAAGAGTAGGATGGCTAACAGATGTTAGGGAAATGGGAAAACCTCGGGGTACACAATAATGTTGTATATATACACAAAATAAAAAAATAAATTAAAAAATGTGAATAAATGTAGTAATTTAGATATACAGGTATCCTATAATACTGATTCTGACTCTCAGATATTACATTTATGTTAATATAGGCTGCAACAATTACCTAAAAGGGAAATTATAATATTACATCAAAGTATGCAATTCATACTTTTCTGTGAAAACTAGTATTTTACAAAGACTTTTTATAATCTTCTTTAGGATAATGAATATTATCCCAATATTAGAATATTAAAGAGGTCTATCACCAATAAAATGAAAAAATCTTAATGGGGAGTAGGAGGAAGTACCCTTTTACATAAAATACTAATTATTTTAAAGCAGAGTTTTGTAAAAAAAACTCACTGAGTCATTTATCAGTGTTTGGCTACCTCTTTACTTTGATTTGGACACTTAGTAACTGATAACATCACAATTTCATTAATTGTTAATTGTAAAAGGTCATTTAGATCTCTCCAGTTCACATTAATACTCCTTAATTTATGCATATTTTGTCACTAAACTCAGTGCCAACTCGAGACAAAATTGAAAAAATTTTCACTTGGGTTAAATTAGTGATAAACTTTTAATTTTCTTTAGTTAACCAGAGATACTTCCACTATTGGGAGACACAGATTTTACTAGCCAATCAACAGGTTTTCCTTCTGCTAGATCATCAGTTACCAGGTGATTCAGCCTTTTGTGCTGTCCACAGATTCGAAACATCTTCCAAAACTGAAATAGGTAAGGAAATCTAAAACAGTACAATAAACTTAGGATTTAAAATATTTTGTAATTATTTTGTAATTTGTAATATTTTTCCTCTTAAACATGCTGACATGTACATTATCAAAACAGCTCTATCTTCAAGTGAGAGAAATAAATGCTCCCAAAACGTTCAGACTTGTGTGTACATGACTGACCAACACAGAGCTGCTTCACAGTTAAAATGTTCATCTTTTCTCAGGCTTTTGGCTAAGATCAAATGTTAAATGTTAAAATGTTCAGTTAGAACTGCACCATACCGTTAAAGTACTAACTTATTTATTTGTTTGTTTTCCCTTTATCCCTCATATACTGGGTGAGACCACCCAGTATCTCTCTTTTTCTTTCTGGCTTATTTCTGCTAGCATGACTATCTTTAGCTCCATTGGGAAAAATCAGGGGTGGGATATGCACAAAAGATTACAATGATGGTACACAGATGACAAAATGGTGAGAGAACCCTGGGGTAAACAATAATGTAAAATAATAATAATGGCCTAGAGCTTTCCAAATTTGATGAAAAGCAGTGACTAGTAATTCCAAGAAGTACAAAAAAACCCAAATAGGATAAATACAAAAAGAACCTGGACAAGCATAGCAAAATATTTGGTTAAAAATAACTAGATAACAGATATTTATAAATATTCATCATTGGAAGTATGAGTAACAAAATTAAAAATAAGAAAGATATAACTTATTTCATTAAGTGATGGTTAATTTAAATGTCTATCCTTTTTTTTTTCTAAGAAAACACTGTCTTTGGGAGTCAATTAAAAGATAATTTAAAAAATTAAAAGTAAAACAGTTAACTTTAAAACATATTACTTGGCAAAATAAAAAAGTGAAACTGGCTTCATTAAAAAAAATAAAGCAATAAGTTAAAGTAATCCTTTCAATGCAGAAGGTCTTAGTTCTAGAATATCACCTTCAAACTGAATCACTGACCAGCAACTGATGATGGTAACTCACTGCTGATACTGATTGGTTCTCAAAACTGAGATTGCCCAATCCAGAACAAAGAAATGATTTCTTAGTTGGTATTATTTGGGAAGTAAGTGGAGGAGGGTCCTAGTTCACACTGAGACTTGCCTGCTTGTCTTTACCTTGTCCTTGCTTGTTCTCAGTATGGTGACTTTGTGGTTCCCTGAAGGCCACTGGATGGCAGCTCTCACTGTGACCCTGATGGTGCTGAACCCTCCCTTGGTTTGGGCCAGGGACACTCCAGGTAAGTGCACACCTTGGGGGGTGAACTGTTGTGGGATGGGAATAGCAAGAGAGTTAGCTTTGTCACTATGTTCAGTCTATGTAGCTAAGAAAATTGTGAAGTTTTCTTTAGTGACTACTTGTCCTTAACATAATTCCTTCTACAAATTAAAAAAAAAACACCTGAATTCTGGCCCTCTCTACAGACCTGTGTTCCTTATATGTAGACCATTTCCAATCAATGGTTGTCAGTCTTACATTCCATTCCCTCAGAATGATTTCATTATTTTAATTAAATAATAAATTTAAAATTAAAATAATATCTTCCCAGAAATTCCCAGAAATTAAACTGAATTATGCCTGAAAATGAGTCTCTGAAAATTTTATGAGAAATTAAAAGGAATTAGAAAAATCTTTCTTAATTAAGCTAGGAAAAATAAATCAGGAGAGAGAAATACTGGATGGTTTTATTTATATATGGGAAGTAGAGAAGAAAACTGAGGTAAAGATGAAACCAAGCCAATAGCAAATCCTAGAAATCTTACTGTAGAATTGAGACTGCTATACAAGGGTTATGAGGGTGAAAACAAAGTGAGGGTACACAATAGAACATGGTGGAGTTGTGTTGGTACCTTGTGGTAAGTATGTTGTGCTAACATGCATCTGAACAGATGTAATCCTGTCCCTCGGAATTATAAACATGTTGTGAGTCAATGATACCTCAATAAAAATAATTAATGATAAAATTAATAGAAGATAATTGTCACATCATGATGAAGATATTACTATTTTTGAGGAGTTAAAGAATGAAAGACCTTGCAAGCTTGCAATCACAGAAGTTAAAAAAGTTAAATGGTAATATATGTATGTTGTACTTACTGTGTGATCAGCACTAGGAAGAGTCTAGATTTAATTTCACATAATAGTAATTCTGTGAGAAATATGCTATAATTATACCCATTTTAGAGATAAAGAAATTTTACGAATGTTAAAAACTGACCCAAATGTAAGAATTGTGTTCAAAGTCAGATTTTCTGATTCTGGAGCTTGAAATTCTAATAACCACTAGTGACTAGTGGCTTGAGGAGGTCTGGATTATTGATATAATTTCTGATATTCAGATGGACAGGTGTGTGTCTTAGTATTAGGACTTGGGGAGGTGCAAGTGCTGCTAGTTTTAATAAATAAGCTAAATTTTCACCTTGCATTTATTATTGGAAAGGTTCCATAAAGGTTCACACCTTGTGTAGTTTCCCATGGGTTTATATTAAAGACTACAAAGGATTATCAAACATACTCTTTCTTCTGAGATTTTGCCAACAACTTTGGCTAGAATTGCCAAATAAATCACAGAACCTGATGAAATCCTATATTTGGATAACCAGTAGTAATTTATCTGAAATGCAAACTTAACTGGGCATGCTTATTTTGATTTGCTGAATCTGATAACCTTAAGTTGGGTACAAGAAAAAGAACTAAGAGTGTTAACTATACAAGCTACAGGGAAAACTAGCTTCACACGCTTTATAACTTTCCCATCTGTTAGGAACACACTTAGAAAATTTGTGAGTGTAAGAACTAGTGTGATCTAGGGCGTATTTCTCTATGCCATCATTCTAATTGAAGAACTGTGCTCAAAGTCTGGGAATCTGCTCACTTTTGTGAACTGTCTTTATAAGAATCCAGTTTTCTCTATCTGAGGAGACTTGACTATAGAAATAAGAGTTTTTCATCTGGCCAAGATTAGTAATTGATGATTACTGGTATTACTGGAAGCAGGAGACAGAGTTTGAAAATAAATAAGTTGGGGCATTAAATAAGAATATAAAGTGATCTGTTTCTTTGGTTTACGACTTTAGGTAAATAATTGGCTCTGTAGCAGAAAAAAACTGAGAATTGGTTGGCAGGGCAAACCAATTTGTCATGAAAAATTTAGTGTACTGGAAACGTATCTCTCCACTGTAACCTAATATGCTCTTTAAAAATATGAACCTCATGTAGGACCAAGGTTTGCAAAAGATATATTGATAAAACTTTCAGTGTAATTCTCAGTTGCTCCCAAATTAACTGTTCTTTTTTTTTAACCACAGATTTTTCAGATGGTTAATACTAACAGAGTTCACACAGTGAAATTCACTCCTTCCCTCACTCCCTGAGTCCCAGAATGTTTGGCACTATCTGGAGTTATTTTGGGTTGTTACATTGGAGATTGCCATGTGGTTGGGGGAGAGGGTAAGCTGGGGTATGTAGGGCTGCTGATAAATACAGTGTACAAAATGCCCTCCCCCAACTCCCAGCCCACCAACAGCAAGGGAGAGTATCACAATATATGAGCAGTGTTGAGGCTGAAAACTGGTTTACACTCTGCTGCTTTTAAAAATTCTAGATTCACACTTTATAAATGTATTCTCCTTCAAATTCAGATATTCATGATTTATTTTACCATGTTCGTGACCCAAAAAATAAAAGACAGCTAAATTATACCATTGCACAAATTCACTACTTTCTTGTTGGATACAATCAACACAATTTCAAATTATTCATTTTTATTTTTGTCCTTAAGTAGCATTTCTCAAAATATGACTTCTTGGCTACCACTTCTTTGCTAACTTTCAACAGCTCTCCTTTGTAAGTTAGCAATAATAAAGACTTGTAGAAGTATTTTCCAGTAAAATGTTTCAATTTTTGCAGTAATTCTACTGTTCACACTATTGATATCAGATGCCTTCTTTTATTCATCTCACCTTCAGCCAGTTACTCTTTTTGATATTTTCACAGAGTAATTAAGCATAAAGATACAAACAAAATACATACAGGTATGTCACATATATGTATACACATGAGTATATTATATTTGCACATATTGGAAACACACAAGCACATATAATCTTTATGAGCTCTGAGACAAATGTGATGACTTACCTCACCAGGTCAGGTTTGTCAAATACATTTTGGCACCAAATTTTTAAAGCTGTGGTGTCTGAAGTTTTTGGATTTGAAATGCAGAAAAGAAATTATGATCTCTATTGGAATTTTGGTTTAATCTCCTAAAAGCTCTCAGTAGTTTCATTTCTGGTAGAATCAAAGTTCTAATCCCACCTAATGGCTTTTCAAATGCAGATCTTGTGCTTTTGCCAGTCTAAACTTTTCTTTCTTTTCCATCACTGTGCTTCTGTGAAATGTTTGTTCTGGTTTATTGCAGGTCACCACTTCCATCAAGTTTTTCCTCATGGTATATCATTATCTTAAATATACCATCACCCCCCTCAACCATCCCCACTATGTGCACACACACCTACCTCTCCTCTAAATTATAGCAACTTAACCTTTCATGTCACTTCACATATGTCACTCTCAGAGACTGTTTCTCTTAGTACTCTGAGCTGATGTATCATGCATTACTCTATTCTATACCTCCACACTTTTCTTTTGACACATCACTTCCATATACATTCTTGTGAGATTGGGTTTTGCCCATCATTTACACTGAATTTCAAGCTCCACCTTGGAGGTGGGAGAGATGTCTGCTTTTCTTTTTTCTGGATTCCCAGAGGGCAGCACAAGCTTGGCACAAGGTCAGCTCTATTTAGAGAATGAAAAGGGCTTATTTAAAGGGCAGCTAAAGTGCTCCGGCGTAGGACTAGAGCAAGGTGTTTAAAGTAGGATGCTTTAGAAGATGTATAGGCAGAGGTGATGGGGCAAGCCCTTGTCTAGCTCTGAATTGACATTTCCTGCCAAATGCGGAAATGGGAAGTGGATCTCGAAGGGCTCAACACTGGGGTGATTTCTTTCATAGCATGTGGCTTCCATCTGCCAGGCTGATGAAGGTTGAACCTGTGAGGTGCTGTTACAGTGTGGGTAGAGCTAGCTAGGGGCTCTGGTATTTCTGTTTATTCTGGTGGTTGTTGGCTCAGGTTTTTCCCCAGGGGGGCGACTTGTGTAACATGATCGTTCCTTTCCTCACAGCACATTTCTTATATTATAAGACATCCGAGTGTCATTTCTTCAACGGGACGCAGCGGGTGCAGTTTTTGGACAGATATTTCTATAACCGGAAGGAGTATGTGCGCTTCGACAGCGACGTGGGGGAGTATCGTGCGGTCACGGAGCTGGGTCTGCCAGACGCCAAGTACTGGAATGGGCAGAAGGACATCCTGGAGCAGAGGCGGTCAGAGGTGGACACGTACTGCAAACACAACTATGGGGTTTCTGAGAGCTTCCTGGTGAAGCGGCGAGGTGAGTTGGGAAGGTGGGCAGCCAAGGTATGTGTGTGCGAGAGAGAGAGCAACAGACAGAAACAGAGACAGAGACAGACAGAGACTGGTGAGTGCTGTTAGTCTGTTTTAAACAAACCTCGTCATAAAGACTGTGATTGTATCAGTGTTCAGTTGTGGTGGGGATAGTGTGTATGAGAGATGCACTGTGAGATGAGGAAGAACTGAAATTGTGGGGTGGAGGGACCTGGAGTTTGAGAAAAGGAGAGCTGTCTTGGGGGAGGGTAGAAGAGGGGAGGCTGCAGAAGAGAGGGTTTTAGGTGTCCTTGGAGAGAACTGTGGGTGAGGTGGTGGTGGAGAGGGTAGGGGAGGCAGTGCAGGCCGGGATATGAGGAGACCTAATTGGGCTTGTTGTTAGAAACGTGCAAAGAGGCTCTAAGGTATTTGGACTGAAGGTTTAGCGAAGAGAGTAAAAGATTCCAGACATGCAGGGAGGCAAGTCACAGACTGTGGTCACACATCCTTCCTTAATTCTGAACCCCCGGAAATTATTGGCATATGTTTGTATACACAGCATCTCCTATAGAGAAAATATCTCAGACTAGTTTCTACATTTTTGAGGAGGAATAGAACTGTGATATGTCTTTAATTTTGAGTGTTTTGGGGTCTAAATTTGTTGCTTTGATTTTTTTAGAGTGTATAAATATGTATTTACATGGTGAAATGATTGTAAAGTCATCTTTTTGAGTTATAATTGTGTTACTTTACATACGCCATGACTTTTTTTATAATACTAGTATTATTCAAGTAGTTACATGTTCTTCCTTTTTATTGTTGTAAATGTACCTAACATTATCCCTTTGTTAAATATTTTTCAATATTGCTAAATATCCAGTTGAAAATATCTTATTTTAAATTTATATTTTTCTGATTTTTAAAATTCTTAAGCATCTTTCACATATTTTTGGTTAATTTCTATTACTGTTCTAAGTATTATCTATCATCTTTTATTGTCTGTTATCTCTGGAGTCGTAGTGTTTTCCTAAGTGATTCTATTGCTTTTCTATGCAATAAAATGAACACTTTGTTGCTATGTGTTCTAGTATTTCTCCAGTTTGTTCCTTTATTGTTTATTATAGAAATTTGATCATTTTATTAAATGAAATATTACATCAAGTTACCAACAAGAATTTACTACCAATCTTAAACCTATCACTTGCTATCTTGTATAGGTGTTTCTAACCCAGGTTTTGTATATTGCAGGCACTAAGCCCACAATTAGTGAGTCCCACACCCTAGCCTGATTCAAATGCCACCTTAAAAGGAAATTGTAAAAGGATCACAAGTCTAATAATAAATGGATAGGCTTACTTTGCAAAAGAAAGGGATTTATCTGTTGAGCATACTCGTATTTTATTTTTGTCCCTTCCAAATTTGATATGCCATTTGCTTACAAAATAAATATATGCTTGGGTATAGACAACTCAGCATGTGTACTCCCTCCCTCCCTCACCTCTTCCCACTAGCAACTGCCATAGTTTTCACATATCATAAGAGTTATTTTTTGTAGTGTTTTGCCAATTTCTTTTCTCTGATTATTTATAAACCATAATAAAATAATTCACTCAGGTATTGTCTCTCACTTTCTGATTTATTTCACTTATACTAAGGAAAATGAAGTGAAATATATCCATTTTCTTCCAAAAGCTACTATGTCATCTTTTTTTAATAGCAGTGTAATCTTTCATTCCTTCCTTCCTTCCTTCCTTCCTTCCTTCCTTCCTTCCTTCCTTCCTTCCTTCCTTC
>PVHY01033744.1:0-10916 GCA_004024945.1 Uropsilus gracilis
GCCTGTAAGCTTCAGCCTATGAAGCGGCTGGGGCTAGGGATTGTGGTTCGAGTCCCGCCCAGGGCAACACAGTGAGACCTTGTCCCATAAAATAGCTGGGTGTGATGGTGCATGCCTGTAATCCCAGCTACCTGGGAAGCTGAGGCTGGGGATTGCTTGAGTCCCTGGTTCCCCAGGCAACGCGAGCCTGCGGTTCCACAGGCAAAAATAGCGAGACCTAGTCTCAAAAACACCACCACCACAAAAAAAAAAAAAAAAAAAAAAAAAACCCAAAAAAACCCTGGCAACAACAAATGCTGGTGAAGATGTGACAAAAAATGAACCGTCTTAAACTGCTGGTGGGAATGAAAAATGGTCCAACCACTATAGGAAATAACTGGAGTGTGTGGAGGACCCTCAAAACACTAAAAATGCACATGCCTGTAAGCAGCTGCCTAAGAAGCTGCAGCGGGGACCTGGGATCGCAGTTCGAGTCCCACTGGGGGCAACGTAGTGAGACATAGTTCCAAAAAAATAACTGGGCGTGGTGGCGTGCGCCTGTAATCCCAGCTACCTGGGAAACTGAGGCTGGCGAATACTTCATCTACTATTTGACCTGGCAAAGCCACTGCTAGGAATCTACCCAAACAACACAAAACATCAATTTGAAAGGAAACCTGCCTATGTTTTATTGCAGCCCTATTTAAATAGTTAAGATAAGGAAACAACCTAAATGCCAAAAAAGGATGAATGGATTAAGAAGATATGGTATATATACACAATGAAATACTACTCAGTGATCAAAAAATAGCATGATAAACTCATGCAATTTGCAGCAACATGGATAAAGCAAGGTCTTATGTTCAGTGAAGTACGTCAGAAAGAAAAAGAAAAATATTGGATGCTTTCATTTATAGGAGGAATATAGGTAAAACAAAGGATCAGAAAAAGAAATAAAACTTGCAAGCAAATTGCCGGGCATGGTGGTGCATGTCTGTAAGTGGCAGCCTAGGAAGCTAGGAAGCCGCGGGGGAGACCAGGGATCATGGTTCGAGTCCCACTCGGGGCAACATAGGGAGACCTAGTACCAAAAAATAGCTGGGTGTGGTGGCACACGCCTGTAATCCCAGCTACCTGGGAAGCAGAGGCTGCTGATTACTTGAGTTTATGGTACCCTAGACAACATGAGCCTGCGGTTCCATGAGCAAAAATAGCGAGACCTAGTCTCAAAACAAACAAACAAAAAACGTGCATGCAGACTATAGATCTGAGGCATACAGCAGGAGAGGAGAAGCAGATGGGTGAAAACAGAGGGAGACAAAGGACTCTGGTGATGAGTCATGGGTGACGTAGTGGTGGGATATCTCTATCTACACAGAAGAGGAGAGATTATGAGAGAACAAATATTGTACAAAATGCAAGAAAATAATAAAAACAAAATTTCTTATTACATTATAAAATTTTAATTGAAAAATTAGATAAATTAGACAAATATTTGCGATCTTGCATTAGGAAATGTTTTCTCAGAATGATACTAAAAACACAAATAAAAGAAAAAAGTTATGGATACTATCCATAAAACCCTGTGTTTTTAAAAGACATCATCAATGTGCAAACAACCCAGAGAATGGGAGAAATTTTTTGCAAATCATGTATCTAATAGGAAACTTGTATCTAGAAATATAAGGAACATTTACAACTCTGTAATAAAAGGACAAACAACCCAATCAAAAACTGAGTGAAGGATCTGAAGATATTCTCCAAAAAAGAAATATACATGAATAGTAAGCACAAAGAAAGATATTAAACATGGCTATCCATCAGAGAAATATAAATAGAAATGAAAATAATAATAAAGATACTAATTTAGACCAAATAAAATGACTATAACGAGAGATAACAAGTGATCCAGAAGTTCTACTCCTAAGTATAAACAAAGACACTCTCCTGAGTGGAAGAAAATATTTGTACATTATACAATGTGAAGGAGTGAATATCCAAGAGCTACAAAGAACTTTAGAACTCAATAGCAATAAACCAATAAATAAACAATGGGAAATGGGCAAAAGCACAAAAATAGATATAGATGGCCAATAGGCATATAAAAAAATGCTTAGTATAGCTTATGGTCAGGGAATGTAGATCAAAACCACAGTAAGACACCACCTCACATCTGAAAAAAAGACCCACATCAGAAAGACCAGAAATAATAGGTGTTAGCAAGGATATGTAGAAACAAGAACAGGAATCATACACTTTGGGGGAGAATGCAAATTGGTCCAGCCCCTATGGAAAATGGTATTGCAGTTTTTCAAAATATTAAAAATAGATCTAAGATAAAAATCCAGCAATTCCACTTTGAGGTATTGAGCCAAAGTGGAACTTGTGCAAAAACAGTAATCCAAAGGGATACATGCATTTATATATGCATTACAGCATTATTTACAATAGTAAGCTAAGGAAACAATCCAGTGATCAAAGACAGGTGAATGGATTAGGAAGATGTAGTATATATACACAATGGAGTACTATGCAACTATATAAGAAAAGATGAAGTCTTGCCTTTGCAACATGGATAAAAATGGAGGGCATTATGTTAAGTGAAATAATAGAGGGAGAAAGTGAAATATGAGAAAATTTCATTTGTATGTGGAACGTAGAGAAATAAAACAAAGAGTCAAATAAATCCAAACCAAAACCAAGAAGTGACTCAGAATTGAGGCTACCAGATGGGCAGGAGGAAGGTAGAAAGGGGACAGAGTTCAATGAACTATAATGGAGACTATGGGTGTCTTGGTAGTGAGTGTAGTACAGTAACATACAGTTGAAAAGATGTGAACCTGAATCTCTGAGTCATAAATGATGCTATAAACCAATATTACCTGAATGAAAAATCATTAAAAAACAGTAAATACACTAGAAAAAAGGAGAATAAATAAAATATTCAAAGTTTAAAGGCAGTAAAGCAGAAAGCAATGATAGAAGAAAACTACCCAACAGAAAAATTATCAAAGTTGTTCTTTGAAAACATTAATAAAATCAATAAGCCCTTGATGATTGATAGACAAACTATAGCATGTACAAACAACACAAAGTAGAGACACCCTGTAGGTACTACAGATATATATAATAAGAAAAAATAATTTTTAAATGTAATTTAAAAATTTTGGGCACTAGCCCAATATAATAATCCATCTGAAAAATCTCAGTAAATGAAATTACTGGAAAGAAAAGAGGGAATTAAAATAGCAAGTAACAAGAAATGGTCTAGGTAGATTTGAAAAAGAAACAAAAGGCACTTCTAGAAATAAAAGAACGTAAGTACAAAAACAGAATACTCAGGGGACTAGTTAGAGCTGACTTTGCATGTGGAAAGAAGGTTAGAACGGAAGAAATTTAAAAAATCTCAGTGCAAGCTGGGCGTGGTGGCGCATGCCTGTAATCCCAGCTACTTGGAAGGCTGAGGCTAGGAATAACTTGAGTCCGCAGGTTCAAGAATACCCTGGGCAACATAGCAAGAACTGGTCAATCAATCAATCAATCAATCAATCAATCAATCAATCAATCAATCAATCAATCAATCAATCAGAACTCAGTGCAAAGAGACAATAGTATGAAATATAAAGAAGAGATATAAAAACTAATGGAGGACAGATAAACTGTAAACAATCAACTGGGATTCCAGAAAATAAAAACAAAGAGGGGTAGTGAGGGTGGTTATGATGGCAAATTTGAAGAGATAAAATTTGAAAATTTCCCAGAACTGATGAGACTACAAATCCTCAATTTGGGATGTCCCAGAAAATAAAGAAAGTCACATTTGGGCACAACATAATGAAACAGTTTAAGAAAAAACTTTTACAACAGCTATGAGGGGGGAAAAAAGACCACTTATACAGGAATGTCAAAAAAGCTACGCAATTTCTCAAGCAGAAACATAACAGAATAAACTGAAACATTAACCACCATTATAGATAAGAACATAAATTTCAATTAGACAAAAATGAGAAATGATTCTAAATTAAGGTGAAAACTTCTCAAGTATCTGCTGCTTCTAACAAGGAATCAGATTTACTTTCACCTTAACCAACCAAAGAACCCCTGACCAAAAGAAAAATAGTAATAGTTTTCAAGAACCCAAACATGAAGCAAAGAAGGTCAGTAATCTCTGAAAAACAGAAAAGAGAGAACAGGAGTCCAACAAACACAGTTTATTGCCATGGGTTTCTCAGTTATGATGTAGGGAAGGAAAATCCAGACAGAGCCCAGTATATTCCCTAGTTCAGAAGGTATCAAGAATCCAGAAAGATGCTATGGTAGTTAAAATTCGCAGGACATAATAATCAAGAAGAGAGAGCTATATAAAGAACACTAAACATCTACAGAGAGTTGCTGTCTAATAACCAGACTACTGATTAATGCATGCATATAAGGAAACAACCCAAGACTTGATGGGGGAAAAACAGTGTTTGCTATAAATCATATCAGAAAAACTCATAATTAATAGGGAAAGGATCAAATACTCAGGTCATGCCCTGGTATTAGAAAATAATTAGGCCTAGACTGAACATTGCTCTAGAACTTAGTAATGAGTCACGAAAGATCCAAAATGATCAAACAATTTCCAAGTAATTTAAAACGTAATCCAGAAAATAAGCTCAAGAAGACTTACAGGAATAAAAAATATTATCTGTCCCCACCAAAATAATACTGTTTGTCATCCAAACCCAAATTATCAGGTAGAACATACTACCCATAATGAAGAGAAGATTAATTAAAACTGACCCAAAAATGAAGTTGTCTGAACTGGCAAAGAAGACTATTAAATAAAGTGGTTCTAGTGAGTTAGTCTAAGAGTCAAAACATAGTCTGCCATTTGTAGGTGAAAGTACTGGCTTACTCTTGGAAGAAGAAACAATGGCAAAAGTATAATTAATGCACGTTTGTTGGTTCCGGTGCTGGAAAGGCCATGGCATCACTGGGACACTGTGGGAAGTAACTCAAGGGTTGTAAACATACTTTTGTACCTTTCAGGAGAAAACAACAGAAATCTAGCCTCAGACTGAGTACTAAAAAGGTATGAGGAAGAGAAACAAAGTCTAACATGGTGCAGACTAGCATAAGGCCAGAATAGTCTTTTAGATGTCTTACACCTTAGTAGTATGCTATCTAGGAAGTGGAGTTTGCCAAGGAAATCTAGTGTTAAGGTCCATAATCTGTCATTTTTTTAAAAAAATCTGTAAAATACTTAAAATGTAATTCAAAAAATTTAAATGCCCTATTATGAAATACTGATGTAAACCTCATTTTGGTGACAATGACAATTTTTTAAAAACCAGCTTTCAAAGTTATTTTCAATTTAAACATTTGTTCGAAAGTACAGTACTAAAATCAGACATTAGTGCATGTTTCTAAAAGTGTTGACTCAAAGGATTAATGCTTCAATGTTGGGAAAATGCCAAAGATTGAGGATAGTCAGAAAAACCACAACACTGATTTAAAGAAGTGACCACCACCAAATAAACAAAAATGACCCAAAACTTTTTTTCTCTAGACAAGTTCTATTTTTACACTCCTTCTTAATGACTTGGAGAGTGTTGACCTGCTTCTGCATGAAGTATGAACTAAAGCTGTGACTAAGGTTATTCTGGTCATGGCTTCCCAAAGAAAATTATGTTTAATAGTACCCTAACTTTATGAATTGTTATGATTGCTTACCATGTGTACCATGTATAAGGATGGTAAAAGAATGGACCATTTACCTCCATTTACCCCCATTAATATGGAGATTCAATCAAGATAATCCATTAATTTAGTAAACAATGCAATTCATACAATATAATAAATTGGTGTGATGAAAAAACAAAAGCAAAACATTTTTTACATCTTCAAAAATTAATAATATATAATTTGTATGTTAGTAAGACCAACATAAGTTCAATCAAGGTTCTTAGCTGACAACAAAGTCTCTTCTGCCTTCTTCAACAAAGTCTCACTACAGGTGTAGTGGCGCACACCTGTAGCCCAAGCGCTGGGAGGCAAGAGGCCTGGGATCGCTTGAGTTCGTGGGTTCAAGACTACCCCAGGCAACATAGCGAGACGTGGTCTCGGAAAAGAAGCTGGGCATAGTGGTGGGCGCCTGTAATCCCAGCTACCTGGGAGGCTGAGGCTGTGATCGCTTGAGCCCACGGGATAGGGACTACCCTGGGCAATATAGTGAGATCTAGTCTCAAAAAGAAAAAAAAAAGTCTCTTCTGACTAGTTAAAGCGGAAAGGAAATCATTTAAAAATCAGCTTATGAAGCTCCACTAAGGATCAAAGACTTACTTGGTACCCCTGATTTGAGAAACCCAGAACAACCAGAACCTGACATCATCACCTTTGCCAAAAGATAAACTTCTGAGACTGCCAACTCATGCTCTCTTGCATAACTTCTTATGAAATGTATGACTGGTCACATGCCTCTACCTAACCTGAACGACTATAAGAACATAAATTCTCTAACATCTATTGTGGGAAGTCAGAACTTGTAATGTGGGAGATTTACTAGAGTATAGGGAATTTGAAATGTTAATACTAAGTTTAAAATGTTTAAAATGCTAATGCAAAGTAACCACAAATGATGAAAGTATTACATTAAGTCAGCTATGCTATAGACTATTTGAAAATAAATCATGTAATAAGTCATACTTTGTATTTCACAAAAATGTACAAAACATTTTTGTATTAATTCCACTGATTTCAAAGCCAGTAAAATATCAGGAAGTTTATATAAACAAATGAAACAAAAATAAAAGACATACATGCTATTTCTGGCAATCCAAACAATATTGCAAAAAAGAATGGTGCGTAGATCTAATTTCACTACAACTAAATCAGTCCTTCATAATCCAAACTGCTACCTAATAATGCCATATTCCAGATTAACAAAACTGTTTAATGAGAGCTAAGTTCCAATTTAACTAAAAGAAAACAAACAAACAAAAAAAACTTATCTAAAATGTATCATATACTTTCCTGCGTAACAAAATAGGTTTACAAAATTTAATCTTTCCTCAGTGGAACAAGGTCACCATCATAAGCAGAATGTAGTGGTCAAGAACAGTTTAAATAAGACTATTTCAGCACCTATAATTAACCATCTCTTTCACTCAAATTTGGCAGAAGTGTTGCTGTCTTCTCAACCAACAATGCCTCTGCTGTTGTACCTCTTCAGATATACCAACATGACCTGCTGTTCTATGAGGTTTTGTCTGACAATGGTCAGACTACCAACCTTACTCACTATTACTCTTCATTAGAGATAGACTGTCACCTGCCATTTTCTTTGTCTTGGTTTCCAATACAGGCCACCTAAGATCGTAAGAGAATACAATTTCCTATTTCTGCAATCTGATTTAAGAACCACTGTTTTTATGGCATATATTTTTTAAACAGAAAAAAATACCTTCTTTGTCAATATTAAAATACAGAGTGGGGACTGCATTTGTGATCACAAATCAGAGACCTAACTGGTGAACTTCAAATGTTTAAATATTATTAAACATTTTACATTAAATTTATATTTACATTTTATAGTAAATTTACATTTACACTAAAATATTATTAAACATTAAAAGTATTGCTAAAAGTAATTACTTAAATAGGTTTGTGGATGCCCAGGTAACCAGCTAAAAATTATGGGCTGTTTATCAGATAAGTCAAGCATTATAGTATTAAAAAAAATAATAATAGAATTGTTCCCCTTGCTACCAACTTGAAATTATTAACAAAGTCTTTATTTTAAAAGTGAAATAATAAGATAGAAACTTATCTCATTTCTTATGCCAAAGGTTTCTGGAAAAAAGAAAAGGCATATATATCTCTAGAGCTAAAGCATGACAATAATCTTTATAGCCTTCTGTCCTTACAGCATGACCTTTCCTTATGATGACTCCAAAGTTTTCAGATTTAATTTTTTTTGGCACTACCCCCAACCCTTCAGATTTAATTTTATAGTAGATGTATTTTCAGTTGGTTTTTAACTCTGACAGGCTTATTAGATTGTCTTTAGAGTCATATAATTTTAGATACATGATAAATGGTAATTATAAGTCTGTGGGGAAGCTTTGTTTAATACTTCTATGAATTATATGTTGCTGCCTAAATGTAACATTTTTCTTTCTAGGGAAAATTTTAGGATAGGCTCATAAGACATTAAAAAATTCTGCTATGTGACACTTTACAAATTTTAATATGAAAAGTTCACTCTAGCTTTAATGTAAAAGAACAGACTGGGAGAAGGCAACCATTAGTATTGTTAATCAATTAAAAGAAAAGCACACTAGACTGAGAGATGAAGGTAGTAAATGGAAGTAACATACAGGGAAACAGGCAGATTCAAGAGAGTTTAGGAAATAAAATTTCGAGATTTGGGGATGTACATGACTTGTGGGTGAGGAAAAAGAGACCATCAAAGATGAATCCCAGGTATCTAATTTGCACAATTCAACACAGCAGTGCCATTTGCCAAGACAGGAGTTCTACATACAATAAGAATCAATTTTTGAGGGAAATGTCAGGTTTTTATAATTTTAGATATAAATTTAGATGATAACATGAAAATATAAACTAAATATCTTTGGTCTGCCTCCAATCCTCCAATTCTATCCTTCATTATACAGTTTCTCTATAGCAATAGGAAAAACCCTTCTCTAGCTGTTCCAGGAGTAGGCTAAGAAACTTTGGCAGGTGATGAGAGTAGGGTGAAGTATTTATTCTCTGGCTCCCTCCCTGTGAAGCTGTCTTGGGCTGCTGTGTGCTTGAACAGAAAGTATTCCTTTCTTTCACTACACTGTCTTCTTTGTAACTCTCTCTAGGGAACAGTAATTATTCCTTCTTACTTTTCCTGGTTAACAGCCTCATCTTAATATTCTGATGTATTTCAATCCTCTTAGAAATAAACTTTCAATTATCCTAATCTGAATGTGCCACCTATTTCCTGAGACACAAAATGATAGCACATCCAGAGAATGTTAAGTAAGCAATCAGCTCTGAAACTTAGGGAAGTATGAACAAGAGATGTATATCTATGGCTCTTCTATATATACGTGATAGAGTATGGAGTAAGCATAACATGAAAAGACTTCAGAATAAAAACTTGATATATAGCAGCACATGGGCAGTTAGTTAAGAATCAAACAAAAACACTGTACATCACCATTTAAGATTGAGGGAGAATGACTGGTAAGTTAAGAAAAAAAAGATTAATGTGTGGTTGGGAAGGAAAGTAGTTCTATTGTTTATACTTTAAATTAAGGATGCATAAGATACTTTGTTGCTATTATGCTGTTATGCATTAAATAGCTCATACTGAACTGATAAGTATATTACCCTATATATTACTTTATATATATTCTTATCAATATAAGCTTTATAAGGTTTATCAATATAACCTTTTCACAACAACTTTAAGAAGATCACATTACTATTGCAACATTCTCTAAAGCATTAAAGAACTTTCTACAACCATACAATTAAAAGTGCAGGTGCTCTCTCTCCCTCTCTCTACCACTTCCTTTCCACCCCCCCCACACGCACGCACCCACACACACACACTTCTCTTTCTCCATCTTTAAGGAAGACACAAACAAGAATGCATACTATTGCATTCTATAATAAGAAAACACTAAATCAAAATGTTTACCTCATCAAATAAACGGATAAACTGTAATAGCCTTTTAATTATAACAGCACTTAGAATAAACTAGAATGAAATAATTCAAGACAAATAAATCTCAGATACATAATATTGAGTGAAAACAGGTACTATTAATATACTAAAGACCATAAAAACAACGAATGTTATCTATGATTATATACCTCAAAATAAAAAAAAATTATGGGCATTTATGGACCTTTTTTGGTGGTTATGATGGGGTAACTGAACCCAACTTATCCTCCCAGTGTAAAAATTACAAAACTAAACTAAAATATAAATGTTTCTAGACACTGAATATCAAACTCAGATTCCCCAAGAGGTGAAACAAATGAGGTGATTCCTACAGCTGTCTAACTTTCTGACTTAAAGGAATTCTAGACCATCAGTGGAGAGAGGGGGAACACAAACAACCCAGTGGAGCTGAGTTATTGAGGTAGGAATAGGCATGAAGAGACATCTAAAAGTTGTGAGATCCAAAAAGAAGGAAGCTATGGAAAAGAGCTTTCAATATCTACATAAGGATATCCTCAATATTTTCCTGAACACTAGCCACAGTAAATGTCCATAAAGTTTAACAAGAATGACCAGGAAATTGCAAGCTCAGAGGAATTACACACAATGAGGAGATAAGTTGGAGCTAAGTCCTCAAATCATTACTGCTAGCAATTCACTGGAGACTCAAGGCTCAGAGGAATTACACACAATGAGGAGATAAGTTGGAGCTAAGTCCTCAAATCATTACAGCTAGCAATTCACTGGAGACTCAAGGAAGGTTAAGCCTGGTACTAGGGCTGTACTGGAACGAAGGCTACTCTATTTAGATCTACTCTATAACAGCTTAATCATCAAATTCATCCACAAGGAACTTAACTCCCTGCCAGAACAAAGTCCAATCTTCTCTACAGAAAGGACATAAAAATCCAGATATTCAATAGGTTAACATTCATGATGTTCAGTTAAAAAAAAAAAATGGATTAGCACACCATGGAGGAAGCACCCATAGCCAGTTGAAACCACTGCCATCATTATCACCAATATCACCTCCAACCCCAACACCAGTTGACACTATATGGGGATACCTTAGCTCCTGCGGGGACTCAGGAAACTGAGGTAGTGCAGCACTACTGTTGCTAATCTATAGTTTCACTGGAGTCAGTGGCCATATTGGCTATAGCACACTACGGAGGAGACACCCACAACTGGGGGAGGGAGGGGAGGAGGGGGGATGAAGGAGGAG
>PVHY01033745.1:0-10889 GCA_004024945.1 Uropsilus gracilis
GTGGCTGATGAAGGAATCAGCCTTCCAAATCGCTGGCCGTCTCTAGGTACCAGCTCCCCACAGCACCTTGCTACAACGCCACACTCTCCACGCTGGCCACACTTCTGCCGGCTCCTCGTCCCCTCCAGCTCACTCTTCCAGGGGGCTTTCTCCTCCAGCTTTTCTCTCTCGCGGCTTCTCCCTGGGACGGTGCTCCTCCAACTTTCACTTCTCTCTCCCCCTCTCGCGGCTTCTCTCTCGGACGGTGCTCCTCCAACTCCCTTCTCTCTCTCCCTCTCGCGGCTTCTCTCTCGGACGGTGCTCCTCCAACTACCTTCTCTCTCTCCCCTGACGCCCCCTCTTCCAACTTCTCTCTCCTCCTTTTTAAACTGCCACCCGCCAATGGGAGCAGAGTACCTTGTTAAATGCTACCACCTGGAGTGGGGGGGGGGGGGTTAGGGCCACCCAGTTTCAATACTAACACTATTTGCTAGGCATTAGATAATAAAATGAATAAAGGCCTAGCCATAGTCCTTATGGAGCTCAGATTACTATAAGAAGCATAAAATTTAATCAAAGAATTATGATATATATTTAATTTAAAATGGTACGAGTCATGAAAAAATCCAGAGATTAAAAATACTAATCATGGGCAATTTATTCCATTTATGGGGAGATGAAGGAGTTTAGAGAATACCCCTGAAATAATGATGCTTGATCTAACTTTACAAATCTAGAGAATGAAAATTCATCATAGATCTAGAAAAGGTGGTGTTTGAGTGGTGAATGCAAATGTTCTGAGGCCAAGAAAATATGAGAAATTCATTGGGAAGAGTCAGACTGAAGTTGAGAATGGAAATGTCTGAAGTAAGCCAGAGGAAATAGACAAGAGTTAGGTCATGTTAGATCATATGCTAAATGACATAATATTATTTTTCAATTACAAAAAACAGATAAACTTTATGCACATTTTATAGGAGTAAACAGTAAAACTGATTTAAATAAACTTGTTCTTGGGAATTCAGAAAGATTGGGTGAGTGAGTCTGTTAATTTCTAGTTTTATCAGATATGGTCACAAAAAGTATAGACTCATTGCTTCATTTAATGAACAATATTAAATTATTAAATGAATCACTACTTTGTTGATCATATCAGAACAAGATCACTATAGGAAGCAGTTAAGGCTAATTATTTAAGGTTAACTTTTAAATTTATCTTATTAATAAACTATAATGTAAAAAGTTTTAAACATAATTTTTGCAGCCCTGCATAGCAATTAATTTGATTGGATTGTAGGAAAAATGAATCCTTCTCTGACATCATTCCCTATAGATACATGATCATTCTAAAGCCCTTACTGTGACAAGGTGAAGATCAGCTGACACACAGAAACACATTAGTCACACACTATTGTTGACTTCCCAAGTTCTGTCAGAAACTGAGTGTGCTTCTATTTATAGTGGAATTAATATTTCATAAGACTCTACCTCAGTCTATTTCATTAAATAATAATGAAATGAATTATTTCTGACAGCTGTTTTCCATTTGTGCTACTTTATCCTCTCATAAAAATAATAACAATAGTTCACGTTGCTTCAGTATCGTGAACTCTGTTTGACAGCTAGTTCATTTTCTGACATTAGGCTTGGAGTCTCAAGGAACATTTATGGTGAATTAAATCAAAAAATCAAAGTAGTATGAGTAAAATAAAGAGATATTTAGTTGTGTGTATTTAATTTTTTTCAACTGAATATACAAACATTTTAACATGTTGAACTGAGGATGTGTTCATCAAACTATAATTTATTTACTGAAATAGTTCAGTGATTTGTTAGGCTGAGCTCTGAAATAGAATCAGAGACAACTAATATACAAAATATTATGGAACAAGCTTTGAATAATAGCTAAATTCATAAAGTGATTCTCTAAGGAAAATCTGTCTTTAGAAGTTTTCATTTCAATTTTACTTTTGATAAAATAAAAAATTGTTCAATATTGATAAATATGTCTATCCTTTCGGCCTTCTGTGTGATAAGCAAACCTGAGGACTTTCATGTCAATCATATTTTCATTAACAAACATTTCAGAGAATGAAGTAAAAGTTTCTGGGCATACTAAAGTGCATGACTTCTCTTTTTTTTTAAAGAAACATATCCATCTTAAGAGAAATACATGAATTTTACAATTAAATATGCAGCCAATTGCCTAACACCCCAATAATTTCACCTCTAATGAAGTGTATCAAAAGACATATTTCTAGAAGGAGCCATTTACACTGCGAGTCATATAAATAAAACTTCCTACAACTATATTCACATGCACCCTTCCCTGTGTAACATTTAGAAATATCCAGAAATCTTTGAAATGCCTGCCCATTTGGAGTAAAAATATTCAGAAATCAGTATTTTTGAAACAGGCAGTAGAGAACTGTGATAGGTCAGAGAAAGAAACACGAGCACTCCCCATGTTTTGCATTTTATGTCAATATGGATCTCAAGCAAACCTATCACCTTGCTGAAGAGTAAGATTAATGAGGTGGGTGGGATTTATGAAGCAGGATGAAGCAAAAGAGTGAGCAGAAAGGTGGCACCAGAAATCTACATGAAGGTTCCTAGCAAATTTCTAAGTAAGAATGAGTAAGTAAATTTCTAAGTAAGAATTCCTTGCACCACAGCAAGGAATGCTTTTTGTGTCTCAACAGACATGTGAAATATGAGGTAAGTTAAGATAAAAGCTGTGTAGTGCTAGGAGATTTTAGATTTCTATCAAAGTCAGGAGAGACTTTACTAAGTATCTATAGAATCCAGGGGATATCTCAAAAGTGAAGTAGAATCTAAAGAAGCATCTTGAGAGAAAGGAACACATTCCAGAACTGGAAACAAAACTGAATCAGTCTGCCTTCACAAAAATATAAAAACAAACTTGAGAATACCAACAGGTTTTACAAGTAATGCAATTTGCTTTCCAATAAAAATCAAAACAGAGGACAACATGATTAAACTTTATACATATTTTATACATTAAACTTTATACATGTGTATATATATATATATATATATATATATATACACAAACAAATATACATGTATATATGTATCCTTGTGTTATGGTGGTGCTCTCTCCTCCAGCTTTATGAAAACCTATTTCCTTTCTGACAGATTTCTGTTCTGTCAGAAGAGCAATTCTACATGTTTAAATGCAACTACAATATAAATAGTAAAATGTTTTTTGAAAAGAAAAGAAAATCACGGAAAATAAATGATAAGGGAAGCAGACTTATGTTAGGAAATGAAAGAGAAACTATGTAGCTATAACATGAAAGATTAGTAAATTGAGTAAGGACAAGAGTTGGAATTAAAAATAGCATATTTGGGAACTAACCATATTGTGAAAATGCAGAAAGAGCATTGAGTCCAAGAACCAAATGTCTATACATTTAGAAATTGTGACAGACTCAGAGAGCGTATCTGCAAACTAATCATAAAGGTCCCAGCTTCTTTAAGGGCATATCTTGAGGAGGTAGATAAGTTGTTACAAGAAAATCTAACATAATTTACACAATACACACTCCTGCTGCCTATAATGTATAACTCATTTATTTTCCTGTTCATAATTTGTACCCTCAGATCCTTCAAATATAAAAGCATTTTATGAATGAAGCATTTTATGCAGAACTGGAACAACTAATTTTGGTGAATTTTGTTGTGGAAATGTCCCAAGGTTAGGTGCCTTTAATCTTTATTTTTCAGTCATCATTACAAAAATCCCTACATAAATTATCTGGTGTCATTTGTGTCACTAGCAAGCTTAAAGTCAGTTAAACAAACAATAAAATATATTTTCGATCAAATAATACAAATTTGCTTTCATTTACATCAGACACAACTGACACAAAAAAGCAAACTTCAAAAAAACAGGAGTTACTATCTTTAAGTTCCTTCAAGCTGATTTTACTCACTTAGTTTACTTTTTCAAAACATATTTTAGCTTATTTACCTTCTGCTATGACTAGGACAATTTAAAGAAAAGGTTTTCTGACTTCTGTAGAATCAAGAAAGAGATTTATTTTAGAATTACCTGAGCGATAAATGGAAAATATTCTCAGTTCACCCAAATCCTTTATTAAACAACAATAAACATGAAAATCTGTTTTGCCTGCTATTATCTGAGTACTCTGCTTAAAGAAACAAATAAACACCCTGACAGTTGACTGACAGGAAATATGTTTTGTTTCCTTTTTTATTTCCAGCTTCATTATCTGCCATGGAGATAGATTTTTGAAGTGACAGTTTATGTTCATTTCAGCTCAGCTGTTCATTGACTTGAGCAACATCAAAATTCTTTCCAAAATAAGAGGGGGGAAAAAAGGTGATACCAAAATAAGATTAGGCACCAAACAATTCACATGTTAGGCAAGGACTACTGCTCTTTGAAGACAAAAACCTTTTAAAAATCCATGCTTAGAATTTCCATAATGCTGGCTTGGTAGTATATCCTATTAATCTGCCACCACTTACTAATGGAAGTCATAATTTGGAGTCTTTAAACACTGGCACATTGTATCTCATTAAAGAATCTTTCCCCATTCTTTCTGCAAACATGACATTTAGAAGACCATTATATGACTTACACAGATAATTGCTACAAGGTTCTAAGCTGCCTTGATCCTGCTCTGGCTTAGAGCTTGTCAGCCTACTGTCAGAACATTCTAGTAGACTCCTATTAAATATTCTTGACAGTACCTCACAAATAGAATGTTTTCTAAATTTGAAAAGTTTAAATAGCTTGACATTTTAAAGGTTATCACTTTCCTCCCCAGAATAATTATTGCCAGAGTCGATGATTTATTCTCTGAAACCTGTATATTGACAATAAAAATGTTATGAGTTCATCTTCTACAGATTTATTTTAGTGTCATTTTTAAGAAAGAATGTGTAATGTTATAAATGGTTAGTAACATAGCTATAAGTCTTGTTTTTTATACATATGTAATCCTTCTATTCTTATTTAAACCATGTAATACAAATGAAAGTTTAGATAAAAGTTTAAAATTAGAAATTTGAGGTGAAATCTAAACCTATGGTAAAATTGCAATTTTCTTTTCTCAATGTTGGAGAAGATAAAATTACATTCAGGTCATCTTCAAAGTAGATATAAATCAGGTTTGAAGAAATCCTTAAATTTTCAAGCATAAGTCTAAAAGAATAAAAACATTTTTTCTTATCTAAGTGAGTATAGTAGGAGCAAAAAAATAATGCAAAAATGCCAAAAAAATATATTTTTCCAAATATGAGTAGATTTCCAAATAATTGAAGTAGTGAAGCTAGGTATTACTTATATAAAAAGATTTAAATTATGCTTTATTATATATATTACAGAATTAAACTAAAAATATTGTGATGGACCTGCACGTCAGAATATTTATATTTTAAAAGTTAAAAAAAAAGTGAACATTCAGCTTGTATTTTAACACTCCTGAAAAAAAATGTTATTTTAAAGCAAAAAGATTTATTGTTCAATAGAATTATTTTCATTTAAATAGTTTCTTCATTTTGAAACAGAAGTTCCTTTTCTGAAATTATAAATATGGTTGTGGTGGCAAAGGATTTTGATGGGTAACTATTTTGAATTATTAGAGTAAACCCAATCTATTTATGTAAAATCTAAAAGCAGATGATTTTTCAGTTGGGAGCAAATGATGTAAGCAGAAGTAAAGATGACAGAGTTTTGAACCTTGAGAAGGACTTGACCTGCCATTGTTGACTTTGAAAATAATGGGACTACAGGCCTGGGAATGTGGGAGATCTGTAGAAGTTGAGAGCAATGTCCAGGTGAAAGTCAGGAAAAAAACAAACAACAGCAACAACAAAAAGAAAAAAAAAAAAAAAAACACAAGAAGAAAGAAAAACCAAGGACTCAAATCTTCAACTCTTAAAATTGAAATTTGTATGGAAATAAACTGTTAACAAACTAACATTGCCTGGAAATAGATTCTCTACCAGAGATTCCACATAAGAATTCATCTATGATCTCTGAGACGCAAAACAAAGACAACAGCTACCAGCATAATTTCTGAAACATAGTAGTAATAAATTTATAACAATAAATTTGTGGCAAAATAGGAATCATAACAATATAACATAAGTCAATGTTCACTTGTTCTCTTTTCTGTCCCTGCATAGGAAATCTATAACTCTCACTCCTACTCCTTGGAGTTATGTCCGCTTATTAATCTATTCTTTTCCGAGCTATAACTCTTAATTCTTTGAACTATTCATGTCCTCCTCAAAAGCAATAATTAATCTCCCTGCATATGCACTGTTTTGTCAATGCCAATCATACACGACGATGTTTTGTGCTAAGCACAGTGATTCAGAAGTGAAATGACTAAAAAAAGAATTATCTGTTACTATTGCTGGAAAGTTAAAACAATGCAAGATTTTTATGTTGTTTTTTTAAAACTGTTGGTGGCAAGTTACTGTGGTGAATTTTATCTTAGATATTCCTTACATAATCATCCCTAAAGCAGTTACAATCCATTTTAAAAGTGATCTGTAGCTTTCAAAGTCACACCCATACATATAAACACATGTGTCACATATGCACATACACAACTAATAGCATATCAAGAGTCAAGAATATTGAAATTACTGTATTTCCTGGATTCAAAGACAGGATCAATTTTTTGGAATAAGATTTCCTGAGAAAAAAGAATTCTTATCAATTTAATTATGCACATCCCTCATAGGATATATTTCAATTTAGAAACACTAAACTGAAATAAACTTTTTTTAGGAATTTTATAAATAATATACATTCATATTTGTGTACATATAATTATACATGTGTGCATATATGTAGAAATGGCCATGAACATATTTATTTTCAAAAGAATCTCATACTTTTTCAAGTACTAGCTGATAGAGTCACTTACCTCAATCCTCATTATTTTATAGGCATTAATTAACTGTTATTTTTTAATTAAAATTATGTTAATATATAACAAAACCTATGACATATCTCAAATTCTTGATGTCTAATTTATAATATTTACCTTAATTTTAGAAGTACCAAATAAACTTAAGATAGTTTATTTTAGGAGCCAGTAAACATGTGGTTGATTGCCTGTTTTGTAAAGGAAGTTATATTGGAACACAGCTCCAGTCATTCTATATACTAAGCTCTGGACTACTTTTGCGTTATAATGGCAGATGTGAGTTGCAGGTCATAAAGACAAAAATATGCAAAAAATATGGTCAACAAAGTAAAAAATATGTAATAGCTAACCTTGTTTATTCTTTTTTTATGAATAGCAGCTTTATTTATAATTGGCAAACTTGGAAGTAACTAAAATGTCTTCTATTTCTCACTTGTAAATAGGATCTTTGCAGATATAATTCAGTTAAGGTGGTTCACACCAAGGTGAAATTATTCCAAATTACAAGACCCCTAAATCCAATGATATGTATCATTATAATACAGAGGCGATTTAAGGCAAAGAGGTAAACAACAAGGAAAATAATCATGAAAAGCTGGAAACAGATTTTCAATGAAGTGTGTACAACCCACACACAGGACTAAAAAGCATAGACTCAATTTCCATTTAGAGCCTCCAAATAGAACTACCACCACTACTTTTATTTTGAAATCAGACCCTACAAGTCTGGGAGAATGAATTACTGCTAAATTTGTAGAAACTTGTACAAAATTTTGTAGTTTGAAGGGTGAGCAAATATAAATGTACTTGAAAATCTGCAACGGTCTTGACATTGCGTAATATGTTAGAAGAACTTTGAGGCAGATAATAGAAAAAGTAGAAGTTTTCTTGAAGTGAATAGTGATAAAAATATGGATTGTGCTTATGTTCTGAAAATAAAATGAGGAACACGTTATTGAAAACTGGAAGCTACACAATTCTTGTCATGAATTTGTAGGAAATTGGCTGAATCATGTTCTAGATTGGGTAGAAAGCACATCTTATAAGTAACGAACTTGGATAATTAGCTAAAAAGATTTTCTAGAGTAGTGTGGAAGGTGCAAAGTGGGTTCTTCTTGATATTAATATAAACTCAGAAAAAAAGGAGATAAAATAGGAATAAACTATTAAGCAAAAAGGAACCAGCACTTAGTAATGTTGGAGGGTCTTAGTAGAATCTAGACGGCAAATGATTCTAAAATTAGGAAATTAACTGTTAAGAAGCTTGTTCTGAGAGGAAGACCAAATACATGGCACAACAATTTGCTAAAGTAAATAGGATCCAATTCATGGATCCAATCAACATTCTCAAGCAAAACAGAGAGAGCAACAGTTTATCTAGAAAGGATATATAGGTAATGTTCTTGTCTAACATTGTGAATCCCCTTCTCATACACAAAGGACCTAAATTTGGTGAGAATATTACTTGCAGAAACATTACTGTACTGTATTTAAGAGACAGAAGTGGGATGCAATAAAGCTGTAAGACTCCTGGGATTCTATAAATAGGAAACAGATCAATAGGATTTTGACAATAGTTAGCATTGAGAAAAAAGAACATCTTCAAGAGTAGAACTGAAAACAGAGACAGAGGTCTGAGGGGTAGGTCCAAGAACAGAAATCAAAGTAATCTGCACAAGTCCAAAAACTGGAGGATTAATAAGAGAAGACTACTCTCCCAGGAAGAAAATAAATTAGGATAAAAATATAAGGAATAGATTTGAATTTTGAGGTATCTATAAAGAAACAGCTCTATATTAACATAGAAAAACCCACCAAAAGGAAGTGATCCAAGATGAACTTTGTATTTTTAACTGATGCCTAGGTATATATTTTTCCCTCCCTTATTCCATCTTATTTTTCCTTACTTTCCCTCTTCTCTCTTTTCTCCCTCTCTTTTTTCTCTAGTCCTGTCCTCTATCATGTCTTCTCTGTTCCCCAATTACATTTTTCAAAAGAAGGAAATATCTCTTTTAAAAAATATTGAATATTTTACTCAAAATTAAAATAAATGTATAAAAATTGATATGGAAAATACAGGTTAAGTTATGATGTGTATATAGACATAGAGTGATTATTAAATAGATATAATGACAATAAGAAGCTTAAAATTTAAAAGAAAGCTTAAAATCCTACACTGAAGGTCAAGCAGATAACTGTTGAAATACAAACAGGAGTACCATTCTTTGGGATAGGTGGAGAAAGTTTCCCCAACTTATTGGATGATGTGGTTGCCAACGAACATCTCTTCATATTTATGCTCACTTATGCTCCTTTTCTTTAACATGACATTAACAAAGTTAAACTGCGTCAGTGAATGGCACAGAATTTGACAGAAGATATTTATGGTTTTATTTAAATAAGCATTCAATCTCTTTTGTATATTTTTCTGGTTAGCGAAGGGTCTTTGATTGAGTTCTCTGAATACAAAGACTGTAAAGAACTCAAAAAAAGTCAAATTTTTAATGATTTATTCTGTGAAATATGACTCTGACAGTAGGAGGATTTTTGTTTTTAAAAGAATTAAGAGACTTGAAATCAGGCAATAAATGATTAAGGTAACAGGAATGAAGGTACAAGGATTTTTTTAGTCATGGTACAAACATTTAGATTCATAAAGGAAGTCTATTTTATAATAATGACTATATATTGAAGATATAATAAAGGAGAATCAATTTTATTTGAATCAAATATAATTTTAATTATATGAGAATCACTGATGAATACTATTTAAGTAGGAACAACAGATTCAAAGACCAAGAACTTATCAGAAGTATTATATTAAATATTCCAATTTTATTACTAATCAATTAAATTTGCTTTCTAAAAATTGTAGAATTGTGTCCAAATTATAAGTAAAGCAATACTATTTCAAGAATTCTGGCAGAGAATACTGTATTTCCTTCACTATCTTAAACTATCTTAAATGTAGTATTTTCATTGAAATTGTTTTCATAAGAATAAAAATTCATTAAGGGAAGCTGCCTTTTTATAACCTCTTAAGTAGGTTACCACATATGCATGAATTTGAAGAATTTTTATATGCTTTTGGAAACTCAGACAGTAGTGGATGAAAATGAAAAGCAGCAGCAAACAACAAATTTAGTTGTTTGGGAAAAGAGCCAGAAGTGACAGACAATCAAGTTTCTGAAAATATTACACTCAGCTACGGATTTAATTGTCTCAGAACAAGAAAACAGGTAAAAAAATTTAAAAAGAATGAAAAAGAAAAGTTACTGTGTTAATTTAATTTTATCTGAAAAGGCATAACTTTTTTTTTCCTTCTTGAAATGTTTTCTCTAAAAATTAAGGTCCAGGTGAATCAAGTGAAATTAACACTGCTTAAGAAATAAGTAGACTGATAACAATGAATTCAACGACTTTCTCCATACTCATTCCGAAGCCGGGACCCAAAGGTGAACCCAGTTCCAAATATGGGCATTGCAGACATCTGCATCTGAAAGACAGAGACTAAAACTAGCCTGAGGCCAGTTCCCCCTTTTAGAGTAAAGTGGTACTCTAAAAGTAACCAGGGCAGAACTGGGGTTATGTAATGTAGGGTCCTGAGGTCGAAGTCAGGCCCAGAGGGCAAAGGGAGGTAACACACCAAGGGGGGGATGGTCAATAGGAAGCAGGGAGAAGGATAAAAAGGGGGGAGGTGGAGTGTGGAGATATACACAATTTTGGAGAGGAGCATGGAGAGTGGAGTGAGAGCGAGAGCCTGGAGTTTGGGTTCAGGCGCGGAGGTTTGGGGCCTCGGAAGAAGGACCCGGCTGGGTCCTCTGGAGCTTCCTGACCTCCCCAGCACTTGGTTCCTGAGGAGCAAGACCTGTGTGAAGGCGGAGGAGAGGTGACCCGGGTGAAGTGCGGAGCCACGGTGACACTCGGACAGGCCTGCCTTTGGGAGACCATCTGAGCCCCACCTGTGTTGGT
>PVHY01033746.1:0-10917 GCA_004024945.1 Uropsilus gracilis
CCCCCCCCCCCCGCCGGGATCCCCACCATTTCCCATGTGTCCTTTGGAGAATATTCTCTACTTTTGTTGCCCCTGGACGCTGACTCTTGGCCTGGCTCCTGCTCCCCAAATTTGGGGTGCCTGCCCTGCCCCCCCCCTCCAGGCACAGCCCTGGAGTCCGCTTCCGCGTTTCTGAACCTGAAGTTTGAGCCGTGGCTCTTGAGCCTCCAGGTCCTCAGGCCTGCTCTTCCCTTCTGCCGTGTACGGTTTCCAAGTCTCAAGGTCCAGAGTCTGATGTCTGCCCTGTCCCTGGCATATCCATTTTCCCGGCAGAGTTTACCTGCACATCCTTAGGGGCGCCCCGCCTTCAGGCCTTGGTCTGGGAGTCATCCCGTGTCGGTGGGGAAGAGCTTTCCCTGATTTGCCTCACTTCCAGGGTTTCTAAGTTTGCTGCATGTTGCAGAGTCAGCCCTGGAGAGGTGACTCCAAGATGTCTCAGGTCTCCTCCACTCTTTCGGGGTCCCTGCAAGCACGCACCCCAGCTCTGCTATAGCTCTGGACCCCTCCCTCATCCTTCCAGCAGGTAGAGGCTGCACGTGGTCAGAGTGTGTCTGGGGAGGGGGGAGGCTGGCATTGTGCCCACACCCGGCTGCCTCTTCTCGCTGGCCTTTGAGGGACAGATCGCCGCTCCGCAGACGCCCGAGGCAGCTTCGGAAGGCCGAGGCCGCGTCTGCAGTGCGCAGCATCGATCCGCAGCCTCCGGAGCTATTTTTTCCTCTCCGACTGTCCACGACATTCATTGCTTTGCAACCAGCCTGTCAGGAATAGCTGCGGTGCGAGCGCGTCGCTCAGCCCCGAGCCCCGGGCTTCAGAGTTCCGCCTTAGCGGTAACCCGGCTCCTCTGTGCATGCAGCAGTGTCACCCCGCCCATGGGGAGGTGGGCCTTCCTCAGGGTCTCTCCCCGGCCTCCCCATCCCCCACGGCGGCCTGTCATTCTGGACTTGCCTGGTGGTGCCATAGAAGGTGGGAACTGCAGCTCCTCTGCCCCTTCGAAAGCCTCCCAAGCTCCAGGGTCTACTTTGTCCAGGCCCTGCGGGCACAGGGGTGAGTCCTGTTGGACAAGGGATGCTCCAAGCATGTGGCTCTCTTCTTCCCCGCCCCCACCCCACCAGGTGTGTTTCCTTTAACGTCCTTTCAAGTTTGGGGAGACAGACCTGGAGGGCTGCAGGAGGGGGGACTGGCAGGAAGCCAGCTAGTCCTGCAGCTCCCCTGTTGCCTTGGGCAGTTGCCTCTTCTTGCCCCCAGGGCCCTGCGTTCAGCCTGTGCTCTGCCTCGGTTGTTACCTTGAAGTGGTTCCGATGCTGCTTCACCTTGGAGACCGGGACTCCGTTCGGTGTCTCCGCTGCTGCTGAGAGGTGCCCCAGCCACACGCAGCCCCCCGCCGCCGGCCTTGCCCAGCCGCAGCTGGACACGCAGGTCGTCGGTCCTGGATGGGTGGAGGCCATGGCCGGTGACCAGCGTTCTGTGGTTCCGCGTCTGAACGGCACCAGAACCGCCGGAGGGCTGCCCTTCCCAGCCGGGCCTTCAGACCCTCGTGGGTTGGGTCCTGTTCTGCTCGGACCGTCTCCGGCGTCTTTCCTCTCTCAGCTGCTCTCCAGGCTCCCCGAGCCGGGCTGACTGAGTCACATCAAGCCTGGAGTCCTTGACGGCTTTCAGGCTGGGCTCTGCCCGGGCGGCGTCTGCTCTGGCCCCATCTTTGTGGGGACGACAGCCAACGGGGGAGCTCGAGGCCTATGGGCCAGGAGTCCAGGAGCGACTCTGGGTGCAGCGTCTGTGCCTTCGTTCTTGGATGGATGGGTGGGTGGACTGCGGTAGCCTGTGAGGGCATCGCACCCAGATGCTCGCCCCCTCAGTCCTGTGTGGCCTGGCTGGGGGGCGAGGACTTCTTGCTGCACTGGGCAGGCTGGTCTGGAACATTACCTGGGCCCAGGAAATAGAGTCCCAGCCAGGGGTGACCGTGTCCACTTGCACTCTGCACGCCTACCCTAGCAGTGGGTATGGCCCTCTCGACCGTGTGCCCTGGACTCTCACAGCCTTTCCTTAGTGTCTCTGTACCAGCCGCCCTGCCACCTCACCTGCGGCCATCTTCTGTGGTTTGGGGCCTCCACAGTTCCTGGTGTTCCTGTTGCCATGGTAACCTCTTGCCCATCACTGCTGCTCGAGCACTGTCCAGACCCCACGCAGACTGTCCCTCATCACACCCCTCAGCGACTGCCCTGCTGGGCCTAAGATGCCTAGTCCACGCCTGACCCCAGGCTCACCCATCTGCATAGGTTCTTTATTGGTCGTAGCAGTTAACGCAGACACACCAGGCAGGGGGGGCTGGGGAAGGGGTGCTGGAATCTGCTCGCTCTTTCTCTGGGTTCTCTGGCTTTCTCTTGTTCTCTCACTTGTGCTCTCCTCTTGTTCCTGCTCCCCTTTCTCCCAGGCCCAGGTGTGCACACTCATGCACACGCACACCCACGGGGCCACACAGTCGTGGGGTCGATGACATACCCCAGGTGCCAGTTATACAGGCTGATGGAGCAAAGAGCTAACTGACTCACTCACCCTGCAGCGCTTCCCCCCACACACACCCTGGGCCCCACAGCTGTCAGTGACACACATCAGTCTCCCCTGTACCGGCCTAGTCTCATCCTGCCCCCTGCCAACGTCCTGCATCCCATCGCCTGCCTTCACCCCGCAGCCACACCCACCCCCACTAATGAAAACCTGCTGTAAGGAGGCTCTCCCCTTGGAAGCTTTATCCTAACCTCCAGGAGGAGAGGGGACCCCTTGCCCGTGTCCTCCACAGCGGGCATGTCGCAGCACACTGCCTCAGTTTACACGTCTGTCTACCCCCTCTCGACAGCGATGCTTTGGGTCCTGGAGATAATCAGCCTGGCACGGTGCCTGGTGAAGAAGAGGCACCAGGAATACATGTGCAGGACAAGGAGCTTAACTTCAGACTAGGAGGCCAGGGTGGTGGCTCTTTCTCTGTTGGGACGACCTCTCTGGGCCCCAGTCTGCCTGTTTCATCCATCAGACGGGGATGACACATTCTGCTTACAAGGTCATCATCAAGTTGAAGTGCACAGACACACAGGAAAACACTGGTAGGGTACAGGTCTGACCTGTGCTTGGAGTTGAGCAGGCCTCAATTCCCTGTCTGCATGGGAAAGCCTCAATTTCAGGGCAAGGCATCTCCATATCTTGGTGTCACTCACGCCCTTGTGAGCTGGCTGTGCTGAGGCATCGTCCCACTGAGTCTTCCCGCCAGGGGGCAGAGGCTCCCTGCCCCGCCCTGCTTCAGCCCATCTTTCAGCAAGGGTTCAAGCCCCCAGTCCTGGAAGGGCTGGGTTTTCCGCTCGTTTCTTCATGGTGCCATGGGGTGTGGGGCCAGCTGGCACATGTAGCATCCGTGGCCCCGTGTAGTTGGCCACCATCAGCATGGCAGTGCTGAGACTCCTGTTTCCCGGGTTCCTCTGAGCCTCTGCCCTTCAGGCGTCTTCCCGCTACCTAGAGGGATGGTTCCATCATTCTGGGACCTGTTAATGCCTCCCAGAGCCAGCCGGCTGGAAGGAGCGAGAGACAGATGCGTCCGAGGGCTTGCAGGGGATCAGCGAGGAATTGAGGGTTTAATAACTCGGAAAATAAGGAGTTTTAGGAAAGTGACCAAACAGCTTTCGGAAAAGGAGATGAGGTCAAACCTGTTCAACCAGGTCCTTGGCAGAGCGTGGCTCAAACAGAGAGAGCAGCTGATTAACCTCTGGACACTTACACCTGCAGGTCACCTGGCCAGCTTGGCCCAGCCAGGTCTGCATCCTGTTCTCTTTCAACCCCTTCTGTGCTCACACCAGCCCCCTCCACCACTGTAGGCTCCCAGCCACCCCTCCCCTCCTTATACAACCTCACCCAAACATGCGTGGCCCCCTTCACCTTGTTTTTTGGGAGGGTGACAGGAAGGTGGCGATAATCATTTGTCCAGATTCCAGGAGCAAACCGTGAAGCATGCAGAACCTTTCCTGAGGTCAGAGCACTTGAAAGACAGTGCAAAGAAAACCAGCCACTTTCTACTCCACCACCCTTGAGTTTTTTCCTCTTGATTGGCCTACTATTTTCCCCACATAAGAAAGAGGTATCAGGATGTTCTTCTTTGTAAAAATACATTTTAGACCCTCATAGGGCAACTTCTCCTTTTACTTAAAAATGTGCTTGCTTTCAACCCTCTTAGAGTTCATAAATATTTTTCACTGTGATTTTTGATGACTGCATAATATTCCATCAGATAGAGATGTGCTGTGATTGATGATGATCCAACTGACCTGGTGATCCTCTCCTATTTTCTCGGAACTACCCCTGTGGCTTGTTGCTCGCTCTTCTACCTGCCTTTGTGCTCGTCCACTACAGCAACACACCCCTGCTCTTCAACCGAGCTGTACCCAGACGCCCTCCGGGCAGCTGACATTAATCTCAGCCTCCCTGGCTGTCTGGTATCGCTGTACCCCATTAAGAACAAGCAGTGCCCTGCTCAAGGACACGCTCAAAGGGTGCTCCTTGAATCCCCAGGGCTGCTCACAGAGGACAGAGGGCAAGAGGTGAGCCTCTAGCAGCAACAGTCCGAGCTGAGGAGCTCAGCCCCGGACTGTCCTCTGCATCACAGCTGCTTGGGACAATGCCCAGAAGGGAAGTAAGGGCCTTGGCTCATCCTTTTCTGTGTGTATAGATGGTTGGCATATGGTGGGGTGGGCAACCTCGCCGCCAGCTGTAAGCATCAGGCTCAGCCGTCTGCACAGGTTCTTGACTAGTTACACCAACACAGCAGGCAGGAGAGGGCAAGGCAGGGCAAGGTCACAACCAGAGGGGTCAGAGGGCCAAGAGGCAGGCGAGCCCTCCAGCCCCCCAGGAATCTTCACACTCTCTGGGCTCCCCTGGCGTTTTCTTGGGCCTGTCTCATACCTGTGTGCATCTTTATCCAGGCCTCTCACGCTCACACCCGCGCATACCTGCTGAGCCACACAGTCGTGGGGGAGACACAAATTCCCAGGTGCTGGTCACACAGGCTAAGGGGGGGAAAGCCTGACCAACACACCCTGCTTGGTGCTTTCTCAGCATGCTAGACATATTTCAGGTGCCCAGCTGTCTCCCCGCCCCCCCACCCCCCAGGAAGAGCAATGTGACTGAGTGTGACTGAGTGTGACTGAGTGTGACTGAGTGTGACAGGAGCCAAGGACGACTCGCTGGCACCTCACACGGGGAGGGTGCCCGTGGCAGGGAAGGAAGCAGTTACCAGCAGATACCTCAGCCAGATGGAGAACCCGGAGAATCTAGGGCGTCGTAGGTACAGAAATGCTGCCTGAAACAGGAGCAACGGCAGCGGTTATGAAACGTGTTGGGGAGGAGGAGTGCAGCGTCTGCTACGTCTGAGGGATGGGCCTTTTACTGGAACTCACTCAGGGCCTGCGACTCAGAGGCCGCTAGACCTGGCTGGCTGCTGTGTCAGGAGGCTGCCCTCGTCTATAAAAGCGACCAGCCCGACACTCAGCCCATTTCTGTTATCTCTGAAACCGGAAGGAAGGAAGCGGTGGTCAGTAGATCTCGGGTAATTACAGGGAGAGCATTTGTCGCCAAGTAATCTGATTCCACTCCCCCCCCCCCCCAAACTAGAAGGCAAGAGCTGGGACTTTGTTCTGTGCTAATGGTTTGCTGCTGGAGTCCTGCTGGTGCTGGAGAGAGCGTGGTTACAGTGGTCTTGCGCACAGCCGGGTTAGGGTGGCTGCAGGAAGGCCTGTCTTCCAGATGCTGCCCCCTTAGGATGGGGCCTGGGGAGAGGAAGGGAGGAACAGGAGTGTGGGTAGGAAAGGACTCTGATTGGGCAGATTACCCCTGCCTTTCCTGGGAAAGGTGTGTGAAGAGTAATGAGTTAATTGGGCTTTTAAATGCCTCGCCTCTGTGGTTACCAACTGTGGCCTTGATGTTGTTAGGGCAGAGGTGCTTGGGAGCATGGACATGGGTGTGCAGCAGCTGTAATGGTGGACACATGGCCCAGAGAGCGTGGTTGCCAGTGTAACCTGTGTACAAGCCTGTGTAAGTGTGTACACCTGAGCCTAGAAGCAGGGCTAAAATCCATGGCAACACTGCTGTTCCTGTGAGTAGTACGACCATGGAAGAGGTGAGAGAGTGCCCAGAGAGAGAGTGCTAAGATCTGTAGGGGGCTGGGAGGCTTGCTTGCATGCCTGACTTCCAGTCCCCCTGCCTGGTTCGTGCTGCCTCCTTGCATGCCAGCCTCTTTGTGTGGTGGGCCTGTGGGCCTGGTTCCCTAAGAGCATTCAAGCCTGTCACATCCACTGAGCATTTGGGGACTCAATCGGTCTGTCTTGCACTACAGAGTGGAAAGTGATCGTAGGAGGTGCATGACAGAAGAGAAGGGCAGAGAAAGTAAAGAAGGAAGGTCCTAGCACTAAGCATGCCATGGAATGAAAGAGCCTTGCATATCCTGGAAGTGCAAGATCTTTCCTTGTAGTTTAAATGATCGAGGAGTGAGAAGCTGGAAGATTGTGTAGATTCAAGTGAGGGAATGGCAAGAGATGTAGGATGCAGGGTGCACAAACAAAGAAGGGGTGTTGGTTATAGCAAAAAAAAAAAGTTTGAAATAGCCTGGTATCATTTAATACAGGGAAATGAAGTAGCTTTCTGTAGTGGAGTATTATACAGCTGCGTAAAAGGAAGAACCAGACTCAAAAAATATTTAAGAGGAAAACCAAAGAACATCTCCATACAGATTGATAATATTTTTATAAAATAATGCTGAACAATACATTACGCTTTTATTACTTACATGTATCTGTTTCTAAATGTATTTTTTAAATTTGTTCTGATATGATTCTTTTTATTTTTTTACTGCGATAACATTGACTTTCAACACTGTGATTTTGGGCATTCGGATCTCACCTCTTCAGGTATATGTCACTAAACCACACACACCAACCAAGCTCTAATAGTCCTTTATCCTAAACCACTGATCCTTCCCCCACTTTGTCCTCTCCCCTATCCTTCTCTCCCCTTCTAGTAGCCTCAGTTCTGCAGTCCTATTTTTAGGGTTGGTTTTAGTTTCCTTTTGTCAGTTCCTTGGTTTTGCTTCTCTATATTCTGCATGTGAGTTAATCATTTGATATCTGTCTTTTTCCATCTGAAATGGAAAGCATTCACCCTTTGGGGGCTAAGTTGTATTCAGTTGTGTATATATACCAGATTTTAACCCACTCATCTGACCTTGGACACTTAGGTTCTTTGCGTAGCTTGACTATTATAAATAGTGCCGCAGTGAACATAAAAGTGTATCATCTTCTGAATTAGTGATTTTGTATTTTTTACATAGAAACTTAGGAGTGGAACTGCTGGATCAAACGGTCAATCTGTGTTAAACACAGATGTTAAACATCTGAGGATGTCATGCAGGAGGATTGAATCAGTCCATACAGTTTTGCAGACGGGTTGAATCAGTCTGCATTCCTTCCAGCGGTGTGGGGTTCTTTTCCTCCACATCCTTATCAACATCTGTTGCTGCTGGTTTTCTAATATGGCTAATAGTTTTCTAATAGTCTCACTGGTAGGAGGTGATATCTCATTGTGGTTTTGATTTGCGTTTCCCTGGTGATAGTGATGTTCAGCATTTTCTCCTGTGCCCGTCGGCCATCTGCGTGTCTTCTTTGGAGAGGTGTCTGTTTATCTCTCCTGCCCATGTTTTGTTTGGGTTCTTTGTTCCTTTTTTGTTGATTTCTATGTGTTCTTAATAGCTCTTAGTCCCTTGCCGCATGTACGACTTGCAAATATGTTCTCCCATTCAGTGGGGTGCCTTCTTGCCTTAATAGTAGTTTGTTCCACTGCGCAGAAGCGTTTAAAGTTTGACGCAATCCCATTCATTTCTTTCTGCTTTGATTTCCCTTTCCCGTGGACTCAAGTCCCCAAAGACAAAAAGTATTTTTGTTTTAGCCTCGAGGGATGGGTCCCTCGTCTTCACAGAGCCAGGCCCTGAGAAATCAGGTGGAGGCAGGGTTGCTGGTCGTCAGAGGAGATTGAAGACTTGCAATATTTTAATTAAAGGAATCGTAGAATATGCTTTATTTTCAGTAAATATTAGAGCGTGTCGAGTATTTTTGAACTCTGTTTCGCAACACTGCCAGGTGGCAGCCCCAACACTAAGCAGTGGGTGACTCAGTGACAGGCACGGCGGGGCGCCTGGCGGGAGACTGAGGCAGCTGTGACTCAGCGGTGCGGGGGTCATGGGGAGCAGAGCCAGTGTGGGGTGACGTGAGTCACCGCAGCTGCCGTCTTCTCGGCTACCTCTGTGGCTGCCGGTCACACCTTCTTGGAAGTGGCATCAATAATTCAGCATTTATTAATCACTGTATCTCAACCGGTTCTATTTTAGATACCACTGGGGACCGGAACCACACCAGCAAAGTGTGGGCGAGTGATCCGTTTGTCCTTGAACTTAAACCCGCTCTCGCCTTCCGCTCTGTCCACCCTGCACCAGGCCCACCAGAGTGGTGACCCAGAGCCAGGGACCCCATCTGTGGGTTCCCCATCCTCACTCTCCTCCCCCGGCTTATCTCTCAGGGTCCCCCCACCCCCTTGATGCGGGAGCCTCTCAGGGCTGTCCCCCTGCACTGCTGAACCCTGCAGTCACTGGACAGGACTGCAGCCAGCTTCTCACTGGTCCTGGGATGCACATAACCCGGGGCCCCCTTCCCTGTGTCATCCGTAGTTCCCCTCTGACCCAGGTCAGAGGTCACTGTTTCCCGGAAGCTTTTCTTCCTTTACCTTCGCGCTTGCACAGGACACCTCACACCAGCATCGCTTTGGCGTGATGATGCTTAGGGATGTGCATTTCCTTTGGGGCTATCCATTCAGGTGACGTCTTCCTCTCCCCTAGTTTCTGTCCTGGTTCCCATATGTGACAAGGGACCCCAGAAGTTACAAGCGGTGCTGGTAGATGAACCAGCTGCCTCTGCCGTGGAGCGGATGTCCTGCAGTTCCCTTGTCTGGGAAGGGGCTTTCTCTGTATCCCTGTCTCCCTTGCCAGGCTGCAGAGGGAAGCTCCTTGCCCTGGACCATCTTCCTGGCTGTTCTCTTGGGGAACCTCTAGACCCGGAAGCATGTATTTGCTTCTCCAAGTGCCTGTACAACCTCGTACCCCTGAGGTTGTGCAGACTCCCCTCCGAGCCTTTGAGACCCAGGTGGGCAAGAAAACCCCGTGGATGGTTTATCACCACTTAGCACGGATGTTCGCCAAGCACACCCAGTGCGTGTCCCAGCTAAGAAAGAGGCTTGTCACATTCTTTGTCACGAGAAAGTGACTTCACCTTGGCCAGTTCCTTGTCTGTAAACATGGCCTGAGGGGAGTCGATCTGACACAGTGCTTCTGAGGCTGGAAGGAGAAGCTCCATGTCTGACCAGATGCTGCAGGTGCACCCTGGTGCTGGTCATCATCACCCGTCTTCATCTTAAGCCACACGAGCTCGCTTACTGAGAAAACGGGGAAATAGACAAGGGCTGAGCAGGACAATTTCCTGTCTCCTTCTCACTGACATCAGCCCTCAGCCCGTGTTGAGTCCCGTCGCTTCTCTTGGCACAGACGCGCTATAGCATCATTTCACGACCTCGGCAGTTCTGCGTTTTTAGCCTAAAATTGAATATTAATGTTCTTTTTAGTGCACTGTTCTTTTGAGTACAGTGATCTTGGACTGAACCAGTCTCTTCCCTGTTTTTAGATTGATACGTTGGTAGAAAGGGGATGAAATTTTAATACTTTCGACATATTTCCTTGAGCTTCAGGACTACCTGTGAGGTTCTTAGAGGTGGGCTCGGTATTGTCTGCAGCAATTCTGTTTTATGGATAGAACAGTGCATGCCTATGGCCCCGTCCCAGGCAGAGTTTGGGGTCACTGTGTTGCATGAGCTTCAGTGGCTGTGGCTGCCACGGCTGGAACGTGGCTGCCATGGCTGGAACGTGGCTGCCGGCTGGAACGTGGCTGCCACGGCTGGAACGTGGCTGTGGCCTGGTGATGCCAGGTGCAAATGGGCCAAAACTAGCAAGGAGAGAAGTCGATATTCCAACCCAGAATTCCCTGGGTTCTCCCACCTACATGCACAATTGCGAGACTATTGAAAGCAACGGTACAGTAACGAGACTTGCTTACAAAGAGAGAACCAGGAGTCACTGAGGCCATGAGTGTCACTTAGCCCAGTTACTGTCCACTTTCGAAGTCCTAAAATACTTCCAAGATGGCGTCCGCTCCAGCCCTGAACATTGACAAAGAAGCACATGTCTCAGATGGCATCTTCTGGCCCCTCCAGAACTGACACATTTCACGCATAGCCCACTTTCCAGCAAGTTCAATTCCTCCTCCTCCTCTGGGGGCCCCACACTTTCCAAACTTCCAGCATATGCAAATTCCAGGTTTTCCAGTGAGCTAGCCTCTCTTTTTCAGAGATCCACATTTCCAAATAAAAGCCCATATATATATATATTTTTTTTTTTTTTTTGAGAGACTGGGTCTCATTATGTTGCCCGAGGTAGTCCTAATCCCATGGACTCAAGCAATCCCCGACCTCAGCCTCCCAGGTAGCTGGGATTACAGGTACCCGCCACCACCTCCAACTGGTTTTTTGAGATCAGGCCTCGCTATGTTGCCCAGGGTAGTCTCAAACCCATGGACTCAAGCGATCCCTGGCCTCTTGCCTCCCAGTGCTTGGATTACAGGTGCACGCCACCACACCCGGCAAAGCCCGTATTTTTGATCCTCATAACTTTTTCTCTTCCCCAGGGTGGCCACCTCCTGGGGTGCTGACTTTCCAGGCTACAGGCCGTAATGGTGCCTTTCTCCAAGCTATCTT
>PVHY01033747.1:0-10922 GCA_004024945.1 Uropsilus gracilis
GTAATACATAGATTTCTTCTTTGATCATCAAAGTAAAGAGAATTCACAGAAAGATAAAAACTGTACCCTTTTTAGTCTGATTGAATTCAGAAGGATTTTCCATGAAAAAACCTCTAGTTGGCCTGAAAATCCTAAAACAGCAGGAATTTGAATGAAAAAAGTGTTAATAACAAGTGGGAGAAATCAAGATTTAAGATCTCTGGGTGGTTGGACTTATACCCTTCACTTACCTGAGGAAGTGTAAAACATAGATTTAATCTATAATCATCAAAGTACAGAGAAGTCACAGAAAGATATGTACTACAGCCTATGTAGTCTGTTTGTATTCAGCAGGTTTCTCCCTGAAAACACTTCCAGTTGGCCTGAAAGGTCAAAATCAGCAGGAATGTGAATGAAAAAAGGCTTAAAAACAAGTGGGAGAAATCATGAGTTAAGATCTGTGGATGATATGGATTATATCCTTTTGTACCCCATAAGTGTAAAACATAGAGAGAGTTCATCTATGATCAGCAAATACAGAGAACTCACAGAAATATATATACTGCACCCTTTTTAATCTGATTTATTTCAGGAGGTTTCTCGCTGAAAACACTGCCTGTTGACCTGAAAATCCTAAATCAGCATGAATTTGAATTAAAAATGGTTGATAACAAGTGTGAGAAATCATGACCTAAGATCTGTGGGTGATATGGACTTATATCCATTTCTATGCCATTAAGTGTAAAACAGAGAGAGATTTCATCTATAAACATCAACGTACAGGAAAGTTCCATAAAGATGTATACTGCACCCTTTGGAGTGTGATTGATTCCGGAAGTTTCTCCCTGAAAGCATTGGCTTGAAAGGGCTACATCAGCAGGAAATTGAATTTGACTTAAGATCTGTGGGCTATGGACTTGTATCCTTTTCTACCCCATGAAGTATAAAGCATAGATTTCATCTATGATCATCAAAATACAGAGAAGTCACAGAAAGATATATACTGTACCCTTTGTAGTCTGATTGAATTCAGGAGGTTTCCCGTTGAAGACACTGCCTGTTGGTTGAAAGGCCTAAATCAGCAGGGATTTGAATGAAAAAAGGGTTAATAACAAGTAGAAGAAATCATGACTTAAGGTGTGTGGATGATATGGATTATATGCTTTTGTACCCCATAAGTGTAAAAAATAGAGAGATTTCACCTATGATTATAAAATACAGAGAACTCACAGGAAGATATATACTGCACCCTTTTTAATCTGATAGATTTCAGGAGGTTTCTCGCTGAAAACACTGCTTGTTGGTCTAAATGGCCTAAATCAGCAGGAATTTGAATGAATAAAAGGTTAATAACAATTGGGAGAAATCATTGAAACAGGGTAAAAAGAAGACTTTCTGACTTTAACTCTTTACACCTATCTGCCTGCTTCTCTCTACAAAGCAGGCTACACACTCTTCATTAGCATTTTCACTGATCACCTTTACCTTTGATATGCAAACATCAGCTACAAGCTTCTCTCTGCTTTCTTTCCCTCTTTCAGACCTAAAAAGAAAAACTTTAAAACACAGTTTAAACTTTCCACTCCTGGATTTTTACCACCATCTCCAGCCTTCTCAACCAAAATACCATACCAATGCAAGACTATCAGTGCAGACTAATTTATTTCTAACAAAGTCATTTTCTAGTTACTACAAAAGAAAACATGTAAGACTCAGATTACTTTAACATTGTCCAAACCTTTCTCAGCAATGTCCAAAGTCCTTTCCCTAGATTGCCCAAATATCCTCAGTCTCTCAGTCCTGATCATCTCACCAATGTTCAGACAGAGTTCATCTCCAGACGATTGAAGACATGTTCCTTTGACTGCTCCTCCTTGTCTTCCACGCTGTCTTCTTCTTGTCACCTTCAGGTAGCAGGAACTCCATGGTGCCGAACCAGCAAAGTTTACTTTCTTCTCAGGCCTAATTTTTGCACGGCCTTTTTCAGACACAAATCAAACTCAGCAAATCAAAAAGGAGTTCAACTCTGCAAACTCCTTAACTGCATTCAACACACATGCTGCCAGCCTGGGCCAGCCAAGAGTTACAGGCCCCCGGTGGCCACATGGCCAAGCTCACATGGCTCACATCTTTACAAGATGGCTGATTCCCATCTCTCCTCCACTGAACCTCTCTCTATCCAGTCTCCATATTCGAATCTCCAATCTGAATCGAATCCTTCCCTTGTTTTCACACTCGTTATATACCCTGATTTCCCACCTTCCAAGAAACCTGTTTCACCTTGATATTTCACTTCATTCTCCCCCTGCATCACCCTGAAGGGAAATTCCAGCTAAGGACATTCTCCCATTTCAACATACCTGTACTTGATATCTGCAATCTTAAACAGGAGACAATGCGGGGGGCAAACCCTATCATCATGACATAAGATCTATGGGTGATATGGACTTATATCCTTTTCTACCCCATGAAGTGGAAAACATAGAGGGATTTCATCTATGACCATCAAAGTACAGACAATTCACAGAAATATACATATTGCAACCTTTGGATTCTGATTGAATTAAGGCAGTTTCTCACTGAAAACACTGCCTGTTGGCCTGAAAATCATAAATAAGCAGGAATTTGAATGAAAAAAGTCTTAATAACAAGTGGGAGAAATCATGACTTAAGATCTGTGGGTGATATTGACTTATATCCTTTTCTATCACAGGTAGTGTTAAACATAGAGAGATTTCATCTATGATCATTAGAGCAAAGAGAAGTCACTGAAAGATACATACTGTAAACTTTGGTATCTAATTGAATGCAGGAGGTTTCTGCCTGAAAACACTTCAAGTTGACTGAAAGGCCTAAATCAGCTGGAATTTGAAAAAAAAAGGGTTAATAACAAGTGGGAGAAATCATGATTTATGATCTGTGGATGATAAGGACTTATATCCTTTTCTAAACCATGAAGTGTAAAACATAGATTTCATCATTGATCATCAAAGTACAGAGAGGTCACAGAAAGATATATACTGCACCCTTTGGAGTCTGATTGAATTCAGGAAGTTTCTCGCTGAAACACTGCCTGTTGAACTGAAAGGCCTAAACCAGCAGGAATTTGAATGAAAAAAGGGTTAATAACAAGTGGGAGAAATGATGACTTAAGATCTGTGGGTGATATGGACTTATATCCTTTTCTACCACATGACGTGTGAAACGTAGCGAGATTTCTAGTATGATTATCAAAGCACAGAGAAGTCACAGAAGAATATATATTGCTCCCTTTGGAGTCTGATTGAATTCAGGAGTTTTCTCATTGAAAACACTGTCTTATTACCTGAAAGGCTTAAAAAGGAAGAATTTGAACGAAAACAGTGTTAATAACAAGTGGGAGAAATCCTGAGTTAAGATCTGTGGGTGATATGGAGTTATATCCTTTTTTACACCATGAAGTGTAAAACATAGAGAGATTTCATCTATGATCATCAAAGTAAAGAGAAGTCACAGAAAGTTAAATACTGCACCATTTGGAATCGGATGAATTCAGGAAGTTTCTCGTTGAAATCACTGCCTGTTGCTCTGAAAGGCCTAAATCAGCAGGCATTTCAATGAAAAAATGGGTAACAACACGTGGGAAAATCATGACCTAAGATCTGTGTGTGATATGGACTTATACCATTTTCTTCCCCATGAAATGTAAAACATAGATTTCATCTATGATCATAAAACTACAGAGAAATCACAGAAAGATATATACTGCACCCTTTGGTGTCTGATAGAATTCGGGAGGTTTCTCACTTAAGACACTGCTGTTGACCTGAAAGGCCTAAATCAGCAGGAATTTGAATGAAAAAAAATGTTAATAACTAGTGGGGAAATCATGACTTAACATCTGTGGTGATATGGACTTATATCATTTTCAACCCCATGAAGTGTAAAACATAGAGAAATTTCATCTACGATCATCAAAGCAAACAGAAGTCACAGAAAAATATATACTGCATGCTTTGGGGTGTGATTGAATTCAGAAGGTTTCTCGTTGAAATCACTGCGTGTTGCTCTGAAAGGCCTAAAGCAGCAGGAATTTGAATGAAAAAAGGGTTAATAACAATTGGGAGAATTCATGACTTAAGATCAGTGGGTGATATGGACTTATATCCTTTTCTTCGTCATTAAGTGCAAAACATAGAGAGATTTCATCTATGATCATCAAAGTACAGAGAATTCACATAAAGATATATACTGCACCCTTTGGAATGTGATTGAATTCAGGAACTTTATCGCTTTAAACACTGCCTGTTGGCTGGGCACGGTTGCTCGTGCTTGTAAGCTTCAGCCTATGAGACAGCTGGGGCTAGGGATTGCGGTTCGAGTCCCGCCTGGGGCCCGTAGCAAGACCTATTCCAAAAAAAATTAGCTGGGTGTTGTGGCACGCGCCTGTCATCCCAGCTACCTGGGAAGCTGAGGCTGGGGATTGCTTGAGTCTGTGGTACCCTGGGAAACGAGAGCCTGCTGTTCAAGAGTCAAAAATAGCAAGACCTAGTCTCAAAAAAGAAAAAAATAAATAAAATAATTAACACTGCCTGTTGGCGTGAAAGGCCTAAATCAGCAGAAAATTGAGAGAGAAAAAAATCTTTAAAACAAGTGGGAGAAATCAAGATTTATGATCTGTGGGTGATATGGACTTAGATCCTTTTCTACCCAATGAAGTGCAAAACATAGGTTTCATCTATGATTATCAAAGTACAGAGAAGTCACAGAAAGATATATGCTGCACCCTTTGGAGTCGGATTGAATTCAGGAGGTTACTAACTGAAAACACTGCGAGTTAGCCTGAAAATCCAAAGTCATGAGGAATATGAATGAAAAAATAGTTAATAACAAGTGGGAGAAATCATGATAAATATCTGTGGGTGATATGGACTTATATCGTATTCTACCCCATGAGGTGTAAAACATAGATAGATTTCATGTATGATCATCAAAGTACAGAGAAGTCACAGAAATATATATTTCACCCTTTAGAGTTGATTGATCAGGAGGTTTCTCCTGAAAACACTGCCTTTGGGCCTGAAAGGCCTAAATCAGCAGGAATTTGAATGAAAAAAGGGTTAATAACAAGGGAGAGAATTCATGACTTAACATCTGTGGATGATATGAACTATATCATTTTGTACCCCATAAAGTGTAAAACATAGAGAGATTTCATCTATGATCATTAAATACAGAGAAGTCACAGATAGATATATACTGCAACCTTTGCAGTCTGATTGAATTTAGGAGGTTTCTCCCTGAAAACAAGGCCTGTTGGCCTGAATGGCCTAAATTAGCATTAATTTGAATGAAAAAAGAGTTAATAACAAAGGGGAGAAATCATACTTAAGATCTATACTGCACCCTTTGGATAAAATTTGAATTCCAAAGGATTCTCCGTGAAAATACTTCCAGTTGGCCCCAAAAGTGTACATCAGCAGGAATTTGAATTAAAAAAGGGTTAATAACAAGAGGGAGAATCATGACTTAATCTGCCAGTGATACGGGCTTTTATCCATTTCTAGCCGATGAAGTGAAAAACAGAGAGAGATTTCATCTATACACATCAACGTACATGGAAGTTCCATAAAGATATATACTGCACCCTTTGGATTGTGATTGAATTCAGGAGGTTTCTCATTGAAAGCACTGCCCGTTGCTCTGAAAGGCCTAAATCAGCTGAAATTTGAATGAAAAAAAGGGTTAATAACAAGTGGGAGAATTCATTAGTTAAAAACTGTGGGTGATATGGAATTATATTCTTTTCTAACATATGAAATGTAAAACATAGATTTCATCTATGATCATCAAAGTACAGAGAAGTCACACAAAGATATATAATGCACACATTGTAATCTGATTGAATTCAGGAGGTTTCTCACTGAAGACAGTGCCTGTTGGCCTGAAACACCGAAATCAGCAAAATTTGAATGAAAAAAGGTAAATACCACGTTGGACAAATCATGACCTAAGATCTTTGGGTGATATGGACTTATATCGTATTCTACTCCATGAAGTTTAAACATAGAGATTCCATCTATGATCCTCAAAATACAGAGAAATCATGAAACATATATACTGGACCCATTGGAGTATGATTGAATTCAGGAGGTTTCTCGATGAAAATACTACTCTTGGCTTGAAAGGACTAAATCAGCAGGAATTTGAATGAAAAAAGTCTTAATAACAAGAGGAGAAATAATGCTTAAGGTCTGTGGATGATATGGATTATATCCTTTTGTACCCCACAAACTGTAAAACGTAGAGAGATTTCTTCTATGAGCATCAAACACAGAGAAGTCACAGAAAGATATATACTGCAACCTTTGGAGTGTGATTGAATTCAGGAGGTTTCTAGCTGAAAACACTTCCTGTTGGCCTAAGGTCCTAAATCAGCAGGAATATGAATGAAAAAAGGGTTAATAACAAGTGGAAGAAATCATGACTTAATATCTGTGGTCCACATGGACTTTTATTCTTTTCTACCCCATAAAGTGTAAAACAGAGAGAAACTTCACCTATGACCATCAAGTTATAGAGAAGTCACAGAAAGTTATATACTGCAATTTGGAATCTATTTGAATTCAGGAGGTCTCCCTGAAAATACTTCCAGTTGGCCTTAAAGGCCTAAATCAGCAAGAATTTAAATGAAAATCATGATAAAAATAAGTGGGAGAAATCATGACTTAAGATCTTTGAGTGATATGGACTTAAATCCTTTTGTATTCCATGAAATGTAAAACATCGAATTTATCTATTATCATCAAAGAACAGATAAATCACAGAAAGATATATACTGCATCCTATGGAGTCTGATTGAATTCATGAGTTTTCTTGCTGAAAACGCCCCTGTTGGCCTAACAGGCCTAATTCAGCAGGAATTTAAATGACAAAATTATTAAAAACAAGTGGGACAAATCATGACTTACGATCTGTTGGTCATATGGGCTTATATACTTTTCTACTCCATAAAGTATAAAACATAGAGAGATTTCATCTATGATCATCAAAGTACAGAGAAGTCACAGAAAGGCATATACTGCACCCTTTGGAGCCAAATTGAATTCAGGAGGTTTCTTGCTGAAAACACTTCGAATTGGCCTAAAGGCCTAAATCAGCAGGAATTTGAATGAAAAAAGGGTTAATAACAAGTTGGAGAAATCATGACTTAAAATATGTGGGTGAAATGGACTTATATCCTTTTCTACCCCACGAAGTGTAAAACATAGATTTCATCTATGATCATCAAAATACATAGAAGTCACAGAAAGATATATATATATATATATATATATATATATATATATATATAAAATGCACCTTTTGCAGTCTGATTGAATTCAGGAGGTTTCTCAATGAAGACACTGCTTGTTGTCTGAAAGGCCTAAGTCAGCATGAATTTGAATGAAAAAAGTGTTATTAACAAGTGGCAGTAATCATGACTTAATATCTGTGGATGATATGGAATTATATATTTTTTTTACCTCATGAAGTGTAAAACATAGAGAGATTTAATCTATGACCATCAAAGTCTGAGAAGTCACAGAAAGATATTCTGCACCCTTTGGAATCTAATTGAATTCAGGAAGTTTCTTCCTGGAAACACTGCCAGTAGGCCTGAGAAGCCTAAATCAGCATTAATTTGAAAAAAAATGGTTAATGATTAGTGTGAGAAATCATGACTTAAGTTCCGTGGGTGATATAACATATCATTTCTAACCCATGAATTGTAACGATAGAGATATTTCATCTGTGATCATCAAAGTAAAGATTAGTCACAGAATGATATATAATGCAATCTTAGGAGTCTGAGAGAATTGAGGAATTTTTTCCCTGAAAACACTGCCTTATGTCATGAAAGGCCAAAATCAGCAGGAATTTGAATGAAAAATGGATTAATAGCAACAGGAGAAATCATGACTTAAGATCTGTGGATGATAGAGACTATATACTTTTGTACCCCATAAAGTGTAAATCATAGAGATTTCATCTATGATCATCAAATACAGAGATTTCACAGAAAGATATATTATGCACCCTTCGGAGTCTGATTTAATTCAAGAGGTTTCTCGCTGAAAACACTGCCTGTTGGCCTGAAAGTCCTAAATCAGCAGGAATTTGAATGAAAAAAGGGCTAATATCAAGTGGGAGAAGTGATGACTTAAGATCTGTGGGTAATATGGACTTATATCCCTTTCTACTCCATGAAGTGTAAAACAGAGAGAGATTTCATCTGTAAACATCAACGTAAGGGAAGATCCATAAATATACATATTGCACCCTTTGGAGTGTGATTGAATTCAGAAGGTTTCTCGCTGAAAACACAGCCTGTTGGCCTGAAAGGCATAGATCAGTACGAATTTGAATGAAAAAGTGTTAATAACAAGTGGGATAAATCATGACTTAAGATCTGTTGGTTATATGGAGTTATATTCTTTTATACCCCCATGAAGTGGAAAATATTCAGAGAATTCATCTACGATCATCAAAGTTCAGAGAAGTCACAGATAGATACATACTGCAACCTTTGGAGTCTGACTGAATATAGGTGGTTTCTTGCTGAAAACACTGCCTGTTGGCCTAAGGGGCCTAAGTCAGCAGGAATTTGAATGAAAAAATGGTTAATCACAATTGGGAACCCACCCACCTTGCCACACCCAGGTTAGACATTGCAGGACACCGCGCCAGCTCCAGGCCTTTGGGAGGGACCTGTTTGCTTGTGCCGCCCTCTCCGCCATCCCTGGGAACCAACAACCACAGCCAGGTTCCTCTGGAAACCCGCCCACCTTGCCCAACCCATGTTAGCCATTGGAGGTCACCGCACCGGCTCCAGGCCTTTGGAAGGGACCCCTTCGCTGTGCCGCCCTCTCCACCATCCCTGGGAGCCAACCCCCGCAGCCAGGTTCCTCTGCAAACCCGCTCACCTTTCTCACACCTAGTTAACAGTTGGAGGTTACTAGAGCCGGCGTTGCAAGCAGCGCCAGCGCAAATTACTAAACTAAAGTACAGATCTACTTTCAACCTGGAATATACTCCCATCAACATGCCAACCAACACAAGATCCAGATCCATGGTTTCTCAATATGTAGAACAGGTTCAAAAGCAAAACATAGTAAGGAGAAAAACTTTAAACATGCGAGCAAGCCCTACAGGAAGTAATCCATCGCCAATAAAGAAAGGACAATCTCCAGTAAACATCAAAGAAATGATTTGCATCTCAGAAAATGATTCCTCTATTAACATGTTAAATGCTTTCCAACAATTAAGAGAAGAATTACAAAAAAGGACAACAGTATTATAGTAACATTTAATGCACTAAGGGAGGAAGTAGAAAGATATAAAAAAGAAAGCATCATTATGCATAACCTAATCAATGAACGAAAGAATGAAAATGAATCCCTAAAATTGAAATTGAAAGAGACTCAAGATTTAAAGGTTGCAATAGATGAGCTCAAAAATGCTCAGAAAAACCATGGCAGTAGACTAGATGAAATAGGGGAACGAATCAGCACACTTGGGTTACAGAAATAGAGAGGACAAAGAAAGAAAAAGAGAGAGAAACAAAGTAAGAGGACTGAAGACAAGCTCAGAGATATGTCAGATTCCTTAAAGAAAAGAAACATAAGAGCAATAGGAATCCCAGAAGTAGAGGAGAGAGTTATGGGTACTGAAAGGCTGTTCAAAATAATAATAGAGGAGAACTTCCCAAATCTGAAGGAAGAAATGAAAGTAGACATACAGGAAGCCAAAAGGGCATCAAACTATTTTAATGAAAGAAAAGCCACAGCGAGACACATCATCGTAAAACTTCCTAGAACCCAAGATAAGGAAAAAATAATGAGAATGGCTAGAGAAAAGAAACAGATAACCTACAAAGGAAAATCTATTAGACTGACCTCAGATTTTTCTGAAGAGACACTCCAGGCAAGGAGAGAATGGAGTCACATCTACAAAAAACTCCAAGAAAAATTGTGCCAGCCAAGAATACTCTACCCTGCAAAGTTATCCTTCTTCTACGAAGGAAAAATTAGAAACTTCTCTGACAAGCAAAGTCTCCAGAAATTTGCTACCACTAAACCCCCACTCCAAGATATTTTGCAGGAGGCCTCAAGACCAAAACCATAAGAAGATCAAATACAAGAAGCAAAAACACAAAATAAACCCCAAGTGACCACCAGGAAACCGTTAGAATCGCAAATATCAATAATCACCCTAAACGTCAATGGTCTAAACTCACCAATCAAAAGACGAAGAGTTGCAGACTGGATCAGAAAACAGGACCCAACATTCTGCTGCTTCCAAGAAACACACCTGATCGCTAAGGAGAAGCATAGACTGAAGGTGCAAGGCTGGAAAACTACACTACAAGCAAACGGCCCTCACAAGAAAGGAGGAGTTGCCATTCTTGTATCAGACAGAGCAGACTTCAAATTAACAAAAGTGACAAAAGATAAAGATGGCCACTACATAATGGTTAAAGGGTCAATCCACCAAAAAGACCTAACAGAATTCAACATATACACACCTAATGAGGGAGCACCAAAATTCATAAAACAACACCTAGAAGAACTGAAATCAAATATTGATGAAAATACATACGTGGTAGGAGATTTTAACATGCCACTCTCAACACAAGACAGATCAGCAAAGCAGCAACTACACAAAGAAACAAAAGATTTAAAGGAAGAGCTGGACCAAATTGATTTAATAGATATATATAGGACCCTACACTCCCAAGGAAAAGAATACACTATTTTTTTTCCAAATGCACACGGTTCTTTCTCTAAAATTGATCATATACTAGGCCACAAGACAAACCTGAACAAGTACACAAAGATTAAAATAATACGAACCTTTTTCTCTCATCATAAAGCCATAAAATTAGAAATCAACAATGAAAAGAAAACATGGAGAGTAAATAC
>PVHY01033748.1:0-10889 GCA_004024945.1 Uropsilus gracilis
CTACGGGCCCCAGGCGGGACTCGAACCGCGATACCTAAGCCCCGGCCGCTTCATAGGCTGAAGCTTACAAGCACGAGCCACCGTGCCCGGCAAATTTTTCCTTTTAATTAAATGCCATTTCCAAGCAAACCATACAAATATTTTACATACAGCATTATGGTAGAGTTCTAAGGAGTGAAATTGAAGTGATAAAATCATCTAATTTTCTTTCTTTCCTACTTTATAAATGTGTATGTATCTTGGTCATGGATTTCTCTCTCTTTTTTGTAGAATGATGTTAGAACTCCAAAAAACACTAAACATGTCCATTCAATTCGGTGGAGTAGAATGAAACCTGAGGATGAAGTGAAAGCAGTTCAACTGGCCATTCAGACATTAACTCTCAACTCTGAGGGCAACCCTCGGAGCAGATCTGACTCAAGTAAGTTAGGCGAGCACGAGACTGCAGTCCAGAAACTTAAATATCTATTCTCATGCCAGAAGCAAGTGCCAGTCTTTGAACAGACATGCATTTCTAGTATAGCAGTGGATCCTTCTAACTTCAGAATATTGGCTTTATAAATACATTCTATGGAAAGCAGTGTTTATGGGCTTAGAAATATGAACTTATTATAGTAAACTTCAATTTTAGTAACTATAATAAAAGTTGAAAATTAGTGATTACACAGCACTAGTAAATAAAAATATGTATATGTATTTCTGTATCTTTATGTTTAGTTTCCTAAAGTGTCCCTGTAGATAAACATATGAGCTTCTATGTCCAGCAAATGTATCCCTATGAACACTTATCATTGAGACAACACCTTGGATACTGAACACTGATATGTCAAAGCATAGAAATGAAAAGGAAGGAGGAGGGAGAAGGCAGGGACATACAGAAGGAAGGAGAGACAGGGGGAGGAAGAGAAAAAAATTGAAAAGGAAAGAGGATTGAGAAAGAATACATGAAAACATATGATGTATAGTGGTGGTCATAATTATAAATGATATCAAGAAACACTTTGGGATAATATTATAGTATTATAGGAAAAGGTCAATTGCTTTGCTGTTAAATTGGTCATTTTTGGTAGTTTCAGGGAAGAGGTTCTGACCTTCACCTTTGTAGGTCCAGAAAGGCTAATAAACCCTGAGTTAGTCTACTGGACTGTCGGGAGCTAGCAGACACAGAGGAGATGGACCCATAAATTCGTTACCAGACAGTTTGTTGATGGTATGGAAACAAAGCACCCTCAGAGCTGGTGTTGCTGAATTAGGAGAATCTAGTTCCTGTGTCCTCCACTGTAAGGACTAGCTTGCCAAGCAAACTAGACTATTTTTAAATGTCCACTGGCCATGTGCCCAGTAGCCCCATTAATATTCAAAATCCACCAATGAATTCTTTAATAGCATGCTGGGTCTGTCTTTTTACCAGCATAGTTAATTTGTTTGTTTTTTTTTTTCTTTCATAAGTAACCATAAGAAGATTTTTTTTTTTTTTTTTTTTTTTTTTTTTTGAGACTAGGTCTTGCCTGTGTAACTGTGGGCTCATGTTGTCCAGGGTCCCACAGACTCAAGCAATCCCCAGCCTCAGCTGGGATTACAGGCACGCACCACCACGCCCTGCTATCTTTTTTTGGAACTAGGTCTCACTATGTACCCCCGGCGGGACTTGAACCACGATCCCTGGCCCTGGCTGTGGCTTCCTAGGCTGCTGCTTACAGGCACATGGCACCATGCCTGGCCAAAAAGACATTCTTATCACCATGTTGGGAGTGGAGTTTTTACCAGGCACCCTTAGCCACAAACACATTTGCAAATATCTCTTAGAGCATACTGTTTCTACAAAGGACTAACCCATGCAATAGGCATCGATTTTCACTGTCTTCCTTCTCAAAAGGTACTGCATTTTAAATTCTCTTGAGATAATTCAACCACCTTGTCTTGCTTCATGCCTTTAAAGATGTCATTTCCACTTCTAAATAACTCATATTTCCAGGCCTCATTTATTTCTTGGTGCTTTCATAATGAGGGCCCCATTTGATCATAAAGGTGTTGCGAAATCGGGATTGGTCTTTTTTCTCTCCAATTCTGCTGTACTTTTCCCTTTCACTAAAGGCTGCTTTTCTCTCTTCCAGCCCATGTGACACAAAATAGTTGCCAACTCTTTCCACATTTATACATCACTCAAATCCCACTTTAAAGCCACCAAATAGATACTCCACCAGTCTTAATTCCAGATTTGCTGGGTGAGATGTACTGGTGCTATTTTTTTCCCAAACATTCTCCTCTGGACCAATTAACTATATCAAGAAGGGAAGACTGCAGGGTGGCAGTGCCAGGGGAGGGGTGGGTGGTGAGGACCTACTGTGCTGTTAACTGTAACCACTTGGGTAGAGATAGGGCAGAGACATTCCTGAACTAGGACAGTGTGCAGATGTCTAGTAGGTGACCTCAACTTGTCAGTCTAACTCTTTTTGGGAAATAGCAGATTATTTTCTCTTTTTCTAGGATATATACAGGAATATCAGCACCCTTCCACCTCTGAAATGACTATGGGTAAACCTGTCCCCTGGTTTTTAACTGGAGAGGTTGCAGGATAAAGAAATTGACTTTCCTTAGGTTGATGGTAGTTGCAGTGAATTTGCCTCCCTTCCTTCCTCTTTGTATTTCTTTTTGCCTTTTGATGTGAAAGCTCAGAGAATGCTACCTGGATCTGTTAGGATATATTTTTAATCTTCAAGTAACAGAAAATCTAACTTCTACTGGCTTACTCTCGGTGAATCAAAGTTTGGTCTCAGGACTAATAGCCTCAGAATTACCTGGAAATTTGATAAAAATGCAAGTCCTCAAGCCTCCCCCAAAACCTACTGAAGGAGAATATGGGGTTGGAACCAACCATCTCCATTTTAAGAAGCCCTCTAGGTGATCAGACTTATTAAAGCTTCTTGAATCATGGATTTTAATGCGAATACAATTTATTATCTTCCATAATAAGAAGTCCAAAGGTGAGACAACCTCCACATACAGCAGGATGAGTTGGTAGAACATGATAAGAATGAAAAACAAATCTTCCCTTCTTTCCATCTCCATCCTCACAACGTTGCCTCTGCCCTCAGTGTGCCCCCTCTTGTGTTTAGTTATCATATAAAGATATGGTGATGCCCAGAAGAAAGGTTAATCCCTCCCTTTCTTTCACATCCAGGAGTAAGAAACACTTGCCCAGAAACTCCCAGTACACTATCCCTTGAGTTGCTTTGGCCAGAAGCAAGAAGCTTGTCCATTCCTACACATGTTATCACTCCACCTGGCTGGGACCAAAGTCAGCCTGGTAGGCAGTTGTGGTCAGCTTCTCCCAGTGCTCTTGCCTCCTGGAAGGCACATGGAGCAAAGTCAGGTCTCTGTCAGGAACTAAGGTTTCAGGGAAGTCAAGGGTAGGGAAGAAGGCCTTGTCGCATGAAGGTTGTGGTGAGTGTCTGGATATAAAGGTCACTGTGCAAGCAGCAGGGAAGTGCTTGCCAGGAGGAAGACATGAGCATGCCTGATGGCCCCCCCAGAGCTCCCTCCCATCAGCAGGACCAAAGAGCTCAGGGAGGCTCTGGACATAGAATGTGGTCCAAGCCTGATGGAAGATTCAGATGTGAGAACCTGGTTGTTTACTGCAAGAGAGCTTAGTAAATAGTTCTCGTTATTTAGGCCTCTTCTTCTACCTTATATTCTTGCTTCATTTTTCACGCAGGAACACTTGTATTCCTGAATGCCAGGTATCACTCCTCTGGGTAGTCAGCTGTCATCCTTTCCAACAGTCTCTGTCTCAACCAAGGGTACCCAATATATTTTATTTTCATTTATGGTTCTTGAGGATTTAAAAGTGTTGGTTACCAAGAAGCTTCTTGTTTACTAAACATACCCCTGCCATCCAAAACACACTTCAACAGCAAAATTGTGGGAGTGACGACATGGCTCAGAGGGTGAAGATGGAGTTTGGATGCAGAAAGACTGATCAGCTGAGTGACCTGGGGGAAGTGATTCAAGCTCCAGTCTCTTCTTTCATAGATTATTAGTATTTGAGTGAGAAGAGTGTTGGAAATATTAAACGAGGTAATGTTTCAGGTTAAGCCTATGGAATAACGCCAAGCCTATAGTATATAATAGTATAAATGCTTTTATATTTTTAAATGTATGTGTAAAAATAAAGGAAAAATCCTGACACCTAGCCTAGAATTTTCTTTTTCTTTTATTTCTTTCTTTTGAGACTAGGTCTCGCTATTTTTGCCTGGGGAACTGCAGGCTCATATTGCCTGGGGTACCACAGACTCAAGCAATCCCCAGCCTCAGTTTCCCAGGTGGCTGGGATTATAGGCACGCCCAGCTATTTTTTGAGACTAGGTCTCACTATGTTGCACCGGCGGGTCTCGGGTCTCGAATCCACAGACTCAAGCGATTCCTAGTCTCAGCCGTGCTCTGTAGCTGTGCTTAAAGGCACGCGCCACCGTGACCGGCTTGTAGCCTAGAATTTCTATGAATGGAGAAGTTTAGAGCCTTCCAAACAGGCTTATGAATTAGGCATGCAGCTTTTCTGTGGCTTGAAAGATGCTCATTTCCATTTCCTGCGCAGGTGCTGACTGCCAGTGGTTAGACACGCTGAGGCTGCGGCAGATCGCATCCAACACCTCTCTGCAGCGCTCCCAGAGCAACCCCATCCTGGCCTCGCAGTTCTTCCCTTACTTCAGTGACCAGGATTCCTACGCCGCCGCAGTGCGGCGGACCCCGGTGCCCATCAAGTATCAACAGATCACACCTATAAACCAGTCTAGAAGCTCCTCTCCTACTCAGTATGGACTGACCAAAAACTTCTCTTCTCTGCATCTCAACTCCAGGGACAGTGGCTTTTCCAGTCTTAATACTGACAGCTCTTCAGAGAGGGGGCGATACGCAGGTAGAAGCAGGTCCAAATACGACCGCGGTAGTGTCTCACTCAATTCTTCTCCGAGAGGAAGGTACGGTGGGAAAAGTCAGCATTCCACTCCCTCAAGAGAAAGATATTCTGGGAAATTCTATGGTGCTTCTCAGTCTGCACTCAATCCTCCTGACTTCAGGAGAAGCGCCAACGATCGCCATCCATCCAGGACCATCCCAGGGATGCCTCTGCACACTGAAACGGACACAAAAACCACCGAAGAGGAGAACAAAGTCAGCGAAGGGGGATGGACTAAGGTGGTTTACCACAAGAAAGCCCACAGGCTGGCTCCTGCCAAAACTAACAAAGAAAGAGCCAGGGGAAACTACCGCGGAAGGAGGAACTTTTGATTATTGAGTTAGATGAATTTTTCTACGCAGACTTAAAAAAACAAAACAAAACAAAACATAATGAGCATTGATAATATGTTCCTTCCAGATAGAATCAACAAGACAACTTTTCCAATTGTTGGATTTCTGAACTATTTCCAAATTGAGATCACAGTCAAACCACGGACCAAAATCATAAATGTGGGTGGTCCCAGTGATGATGAATAAATTTAAACATAGCTATACATAGCTCCTCCACCTCCATATTAAATTTTTAGAGACAAGAACTTGCTATCATTTTACCCTAACTGCTGACCTTCTGATGAGTAGGCCTTAAAGTAGGGCCAAATGAAATGGTAGCACTAGTCCTGGGTGCAAAATTTAAGAGAACACTAAAAAGCAGCAATCAAGATAAATACTATCTAATCATATATTCAAATAAAAAATTAATGCCAAAAAAATCTTTGATGCACAGAAATTCTAGGTAAAGACAGAATCAAAATCAGTCTTTTGTGTGAAGTTCCAGTGTGGCATAGCAAGGCAGTATTCTAATTTTGTGTTTATTTTAAATTTGATATTTTTTTTGGCATCATTTTTTGGCATTAATTTTGTTTTAAAAAATATTGCATTAGATGTCACTTGTCTTAATTGCTGAGGTTTGGGAGTTTGTTTGGTTTTTTTAATGCCCTCTTAAATTTCATACCCAAGGCAAGAACCCACTTGCCTTTCCCTGGTCTTGACACTGCTGGCTTGTATTTATTTTAGCAAGTGAGATATTTGGATTTTATCATGGTCAGGATTGATTTGGTTTGTGACTTTTAGGCAATAAAAAATGTTATTGAACTTAATGTTGATTATGATGCCTCTCATTCATTAAATTCATCAGAAACCAAAGATGCAAATTGCCTAGCTCTGTGGTGCTCTTTCCATGAGCTTCCAAGAATTACTTTTGAATTTCCGACTTTGTACCAAAAGAAGAGCAAAGAGGGTAAACCGCCGTCCATAAGGACCTCTTAGGATGTCAGAAATCTAAAACTTAAAAGAAAAACAGACACAGGGCATGATAATGATGTCAAGAGCTAAAAGCCAGAGAAATTTAAAATTACCAGCATCCTTGTTAGAACAAGACAGTAAATACCATCTTTGCAGCATGAAAACTCTAAGCAGCTGGGGGTAAAGAGGTAGCCAGTGCGAGTGGGAGGAAACTGCCTGCAATTTAGGGCAAGAATTGTGGAATCCAACTTGTAAAATTCTTCATAGATCACAAATCAGGTCACAACAAACCTATCATATGTCAAGTAAGTAAATATTACTTTATATATATATTGAGAATCTGGTCAACACTCACTAACCCTAAATAACAAGTGTCCTCTGCCCTCCCTAGGACTCTCAGTGCTCTGTAAAAATCAAGTGACACACTGGTAATTCTGTGGGGTTGAGTTCTCTTTTAATAGAAACCAGTCATCAAGTACATGCGTATATTCCCAGAGGATCAGGTGCCCTGCTCTAGTACAGTGCATGGGGGCTCAGCAGAGAGTTTTATTTGTGTCACATTAAAGTCAAGGTTGTAAGAAATGACCTTTATTTAAAAGGAAAGGTATGACCTAACTGTCAAATCAACACTTTGATTTTGTAAATCTTATAATTTGCCATCTGCATTTACCAGCAAAAACAGTAGGAAATGCTGAATTCAAAGCGCTCAGCACTCTTTTCTGAGATAGATAACTACCTTCGCTAAGGTTACGCTCCACTGTGATCTCTCTTCATGAGGCTTATAGCAACCACAGTCAATTTTTAATTATTCCCCCCCCTTTCTTATTTGTTCATGTTTAAATTTAAGGCAGCCGGGTGTGGTGGCGTGTGCCTGTAATCCCAGCTACCTGGGAGGCTGAGGCTAGGGATCACTTGAGTCCGTGGGTTTGAGACTACCCCAAGCAACATAGGGAGACCTAGTCTCTAAAATCAATCAATAAATAAATAAATTTAAGGCAAAGTGGATTAATACAAATTATACTCTATCCAAGCATCTTGCTTCCAATAAACAATAAAATATTTTTTGATTAGATTTTGGGATAAGTAACTGAACAAAACTCTTCACTGAGTCTCCCTCTGAAAGGAACACCAAATATGGCTTTAATTATTAAATAAAATGTGTAGTCTGAGAAACTAAGACTACTACAAAGGTATTTTGCAAAACGATCGCTTGTTTCATGCTGTTTTCCCCTCTTGCAAGAAAGCATGGGCCATGGACTAAAGAATCCAAGGTGATAACAGATACTAAGTCTTGGATCTCTCTGTCTCTCTGTCTCTCTCTGTCTCTGTCACTGTCTCTGTCTCTGTCTCTGTCTCTGTCTCTCTCTCTCTCTCTCTCTCTGTGTCTCCTCCCCCCCCATCTAGTCATGCCTTTTCACCAAAAGTTGTTCTTCATGTTGAAAGATGACTAAGTCAAAACATTTGTGCTCATCCCTCCCCCGAACTACCCCTCCCACCTCCATCACCCTAACCCCCATCTTTCTCTGTGCTTCAATTCTGTTATCAGTTTATTAGTTTTAACTTTGTTCTTGCCTTTTTGTTTTCCCAGTACCCCACATATAAGTGATATCATCCAGTATTTATCTATGGTTGAGTTTACTATTTTTAAAAAGAATGTTTTAAGAAAAAAATTATAATAGAAATGGAGATTATCAAGAACTTCTTTAGAAGTAAATGTAAGCTGGCAATATTTTCAACCAGTTCATTAAGATAGCTCATAAATATATTTAAAAAACTACTCAGAGCCGGGCACGGTGGCTCGTTCCTGTAGTAAGCTTCAGCCTATGAAGTGGCTGGAGCTAGGGATCGCGGTTCAAGTCCTGCTCGGGGCAACACAGCGAGACCTAGCTAGCCTCCCCCCCCCCCCAAATAACTGAGCATGGTGGTACGTGCTTGTACTCCCAGCTACCTGGGAAGCTGAGGCTGGGGATTGCTTGAGTCTGTGGTACCCCGGGCAACGTGAACCTGTGGTTCCATGGGCAAAAATAGCAAGACCTAGTCTAAACAAACAAACAAACAAACAAATAAATAAATAAATAAATAAAACTACTCAGTAAAATTTAGAAAAGGTAAAATTTGACCTACAAAATTTAGATTAATAAACAATGATCACAAAAGAAAAATTGCAGTGGCAAGTGATGGTAAAATTTGATATGAATCAAAAAAAGGAAAATGACATTTAAAAATCTTATTGTAAAATTTGACTTGAAAAGAATTTATCCTGTGAGGAAAATCAGTACTATAATATTTTAAATATAAAAATGGGAAACAACATTATTATGTTGGATAAAAAATCAGGAAATTAAATTGACATAATGACATTTACTCTATGGAATTCTTCCTTGACAAAAATATTTCTCAATAGTTATACAGCTCTGATCAAAATACTTTATTCATAGCCATAATGCCCTGAGGTAAAAAAAAAAAATCTAATAGTTCAAAATGACAGGGTAGAAAGATCCTGACTTCAGGTCAGGGCATTCTGACTTAACTGAAACTTTCGTACTTCAGAAATACCAAATATCTTATAAATCTTATAAGTATCTGCTCTATGATTTATCATCTCACTTCAACAAATCAGTATAGCTTTGGCATGCTTCTAAAACTGACTCTCAGAACCTGCTCTGTTACTAGATGCTATGACTTGTGCCAACTTGGTCAGTATTCTGCATTGCTGAAACTTTGAAGACACTGTATTTTAGAGGTTTATTAAAATCTGTCATCCTGAATTCTCATAAGAAACTAGAGTTCAGCCAAGATACCCTGGGGAAGTTAGAACATAAAGAGTTGAACTCAGTGTTGTTTATTAGTCATTGCTGGAAATCGTTGGTTTATGAGATTGTGGAGGTTGAAAAGTGCCAAATCACAAATCAAAATTGTCAAGGCTTTCGTGTAACAGGCACCAGTGACTTCTTAGTCCTTTCCCTTTGACTAATCAGCTAGCCAAATAATGCATGACCAAATCAAGAGAGAGAGAATGAAGGCTGTGACCTCAGAGTTCATTTAAAATGAAAATCAAGATTTATTCTCCATAACCAATGCTCCAATTAACTGTCATAAAGACATTCCTTTCCTACCTCCTAGATGAATCTCACTCAGCCCTCAAGGTCCAGCTGACATCCTATTTTCCCGAAGGTCTCCCTCCACTGGCCTACTCCCCATTCTGTTCTCCTCTTGGGGGCCTTTATCACAGGTGCACCATCACTCGTCCTTGCCACCCACTCCCTTGAAGGTGCCTGGTGAGAACAGTGCATGCTGCCCCAGAGGCTCACCACAGGGAAACAAGACTAACCTCTGAGAATTCCATCCCTTGCAACACCCCCAGGCCTGAAAAACATGTTTGTAAATCAGGTTGGATGTATGAAAAGTCCAAAGAGAGAGTGAGGGTATGAGCTTGGGGACTCTCAGAGAGGATGGGTGTTGGAAGGTGAGCCACCATAGGAAAATAGTAGCCTGGTACGCTTTTTTTCTTTTCTTTTGAGACTAGGTCTCGCTATTTTTGCCCTTGGAACCAAAGGCTCACCTTGCCTGGAGTACCATGGACTCAAGCAATCCCCAGCCTCAGCTTCCCAGGTAGATGGGATTACAGGTGCACACCACCACTCCCAGTTATTTTTTTAGAACTAGGTCCCACTCCATTGCCCTGAGCAGACCTCGAACCACAATCCCTGATCCCCACCACAGCTTCCTAGGCTGCTGCTTACAGGCATGTACCACCATGCCGAGCCCAAAGGCTTTACCTTTAATGAGTATCTTTTATACTTAATCCCATTGCCCACTAAGACAGTACTGTAACCACTTCTAAACGTATATAAAGTTTTACTGAAAGTCTGACCTGACAAACTTTTTTACTGAAAGTTTTACTTTATTGTACCCAAAGACACCAGGCATACTTTTGATGCCAGATGATGCCTGTTGGGACTGAGACTGGGGGAAGCTTAGTGTTGGTGTAGGGACAATTCAAGATTTGTCAGCTGGTTGTGGCTGATTATCAAGATGTCCAAACTGGCTCCTTTGCTATGTGTAAGCAATTTAATTTTGTGCCTAATTTTAATCTGCAGTGTACTGTATGTCTGCATCTGCTGTGTTAAAGCATTCATTAGCATTTAAAGGGGGAGCTGATGGTATTGATCACTCTTATTAAACCAAAAACAATCATGCAGCAGTATCTGATGAGCATTCTCTTCAACCACTGAAGTCACAGCCAAAGTTTATGTACTCAAAACACCGGGAGAAACAGAAAATGTGATTTTAAAAGGGAGATTAAAGTGGCATCTGTTATATGCATTTATGGCTTGCTACCATCCACCCCACACCCAGCTTCCCAGATTATGAGCTTTTTGAAGATAGGAAACTTTCTTTTTTCCTGAATTTCTCCTACCAGGCACAGAATAAGTTTTCAGTGAATTATTTGATGACTGAATAAGTTAAGGAATGGAGGTGAAACATCCAGTTCATGTCCCATAAACACTCTACAAAAACAACTTTAATTTATCTTATAGACAGTATAGCAATGATATTAGCATGTAACAAATCGCCCTGAAATGTAGTGAGCAGAAGAATAAGCATCTGTTATCTCACTCATTTTCTAT
>PVHY01033749.1:0-10914 GCA_004024945.1 Uropsilus gracilis
GGGGGGGGCATGGACAGGGTGAGGACCCAGCAGCCTGGTGGGGCTGTGGGTGCCGGCTCCCCTGAGCTGCTGAGGGCCAGCCGGGCCCCCTCTAGCCAGAGAACCATCTGGAGGTGGCCCCCGTCTCCCCTGCTCGGAAGTGAGTGCTCGCTTGGGTGCTCAGCTCCTTACTGCGCGGAGGGTGACAGCTCTTTTCTTCAAGGACGGAGCTCAGGGCAGCAGCTGCCCCCTGACCGGGCTGTGGAACAGGCTGTCCTAGGTAGGGCTGGTGGGCGGCAACCAGGGCAACGGGTGGCTCAGGCCGGCTGGCCCCAAAGGGCAAACCGAGGACGTGGGCACCTCAACCAGAGCCACCACCCAGCCCCACCCTGATCTTGGGCTCCGACTACAGGGAAATCAGCCTCTGTGGCCTGAACACAGGCTCCTTGGTGGTTCAGGTGCAACCCTCAGTTCAGAGAGGCCAAAGGTCAAAGGCCAAAGGCCAAAGGATGGGCAGCTTGAAGAGACAGCCTTGAGCTATGTCAAGGCGGTGGGTTAAAGGGAAGAGACCTATCCCGCCTGGGGCCCGTAGCGAGACCTAGTTCCAAAAAAATAGCTGGGCGTGGTGGCGCGCACCTGTAATCCCAGCTACCTGGGAAGCTGAGGCTGGGGATTGCTTGAGTCTATGGTACCCTGGGCAACGAGAGCCTGCAGTTCCACGGGCAAAAATAGCGAGACCTAGTCTCAAAAAAAAAAAAAAGAAGAGACCCAGGCCCATCTCCACAGGAGGGCGCCCGTCTCACCATCCCAGGCTTCTCTTCAGACCACAGGGTCCATGTCTTCCTAAGCACAACCCGAAACATGCGGACTGACCAGTGCCGGCCAGGCCAGCTGACAAAAGAGGGACCCTGGCAGGCGAACTCCGAGCTCCTGAGGCTGCATCCACAGTCCTCCCACCCAGTGGACCCCACCCAACCTCACCTCCTGCTTCCCAGATGGAGACCGGGGCACCGAGAAGTTGGTGCTCCCTTCCGTGGCGGCCCTCCCATAGCGGCCTGCAGTGCTGCCCACACCCCCCCCCCCCACCAGACAACCTGAGTCACCAGCCCCCCTGACGTCTCCGGCCACCTCCCTTCTGGAGCGTCCCTCACAGGGGTCCCTCAGTCCCGCTTTATGCTGGTTCCGAGGCTGCTCTGGTTTGAGGGAATGCACCCCTCCCACCCCTCCCATCTCCAGACACCCCCATTCACATCTCCACCCAGGCTGTTGTCTTAGCACCTCCGCACGGACATGACCCAACGTCAGCAAACTGTGGGGATGGTCTGCATGAGAAAGCAAGACTCAGCCCCGACTTACTCCCTTATAGGGCACGGTATGCCCACCCCCTCTCTCAAGGCTGAATGGCAGGAGGGGAGGCCTGTGGCGTCTCCATGCCACTCCTGGACACACTGAGGCGACCCTGGAGCATCCCCTACTTTTTTGATCCAAAGCCCTAATTGGATTCAGAGATTCAGGCTCCAAAATATTCCATACAAGTTTCCCCTCCTCACCCTCCCTCCGGTGGTCTGAAGTGTGATGCGACCACTTGGTACATGCGATTGGGCACATATGATTAGCGTCATGCCTGGAAATGCTGGGCATTTTCCCCATAGACACTACTTATCCCTGGATGCATGCTGGTTTGGGAAACATGGAGGCTAGGACAAGCTGGAACTGGAGCTCTCCTGCCACACCCGCCTGCAACCTCACACCCACCTGCAGCCCCAGGGAAGTCCGCCCACTCCCCCACCCCACACACTGGTGCCCCCACTCTTCAGCACACACCTTCCCTCCTGGCAGGCTTTTCTCTGACACCGGGCTGGGCCAGAGGTGGTTAGATCAGCCCAGTACTAAAGATACCGAGGCTCGCTGTCATCTATTCCTCCAGATAAGAATGCTTCCTAGCAACTCCAATTGGCTGTGATTCAAAAACAGCCTTTGCAGCTGCTGGAGAAAGTTACTTTCGAAACGGGCTGCTGGGCTTCGGCTTGCTCTTTATCACCAGAGCTGCTGAACCCTGACCCTGACAGCTCAGGCAACAGCCCACCTCACCTGAATGATGAAGATCCTGGGCTTTCCCACCAGGCTCTGACACTTGTCCCCCTTGAACAAGTCGATCAGCGTGGGGATCTTGATCTTGGTTGCCTTTGCCGTCGCTCAGGAAAACGCACACAAAGCAGTCGGCGTCAATGTGGTTGGAGGTCGACACTGCATTTCACAGAGATGAAAATAAAATGGTCTCCACACAGGCGGTGACCCCCATGTGAAGACTCCATTTCCAGTGGGAAGATAACGACCCACCACGTGATTGGAGGAAGGAAACGAGTTATCCTTCCAGCGGACATACAAGAGCTAATGACACTTTATTTCATCCTTAATCCGACATCCACTCCATGCTGAATCAGGGTTGTTACATCCACTCACTGAAGGTCAAAGTCTCAGAGTCTGAACTCATTTCTTTTTTCTTTTTTTTAAAGATTTTTATTTTTGCATATTTTACAATATATGATTGTATAACTGCTAATCCCCATGGGAATACCCCCTCCCACCACATCTTCCCTGGTCTCTTTGCCTCCTTTCTTTTTGCTGTTTGACCTTGTTTAGTCCTTTAGTCTTTTTTTTTCTTTGATTCATTTCCTCGTCCTTGGTGAGGGTGCAATTTCCCCGGACTTAGTAGAACGTGCTGTTTATCATTCCTGTACTGCTTTTGGAGCAACTTTGGTTTTGGTGGGTCTCATCTCTGCAGTTTGTGCCATGTTTTGTTGCTCCTTCCGTCATGCTTCAGGTCTTTGGCTTTGGGGGCATGACTCTGCCTTATATGTTGGAAGAGCAGATCCTCGAAGGGACATCCATCACCTGATGGTAGGTCTCCTCCCTTGGGGCTTTGCTGTGGGGCCACTGCCATTAGAAAAGCCTCTTTTTTTTTTTTTGAGTCTAGGTCTTGCTATTTTTGCCCATGGAGCCGCAGGCTACTGTTGCCCGTGGTACCACAGACTCAAGCAATCCCCTGCCTCAGCTTCCCATGTAGCAGGGATTACAGGCATGCGTCACTATGCCCAGCTATTTGGGGCTAGGTCTCGCTGTGTTGTCCCAAGCAGGACTCAGACCACGTTCCCTAGCCCCGGCTGCTTCGCAGGCTGTTGATTACAGGCACGAGCCACCATGCCCAGCTTTCCGTGGTATCTTCCTTCTAAACAAAGAGGGTGTGCAGTGCCCTTGTTGACAGGTTCTCTGTGCCAGGTTTTTGTTCAAATCTTCTTGGTGACATTGTAGGCGTCATATTTTGTTGGTTCTCCCAGTTCAATGCGTGTGGTGCTCGCCTTGTTCCCCTTGAGTCCTGCCCAGGTGGCACATGTTAAGGGACTTTCCACTGGTATCTCACTGGTTTGGTTTCTATGGATGGATATTGTCTTAAGGTATCACTCCTTATTAGAGCTCTCGTGTTGAAGGCAAATCCAGGGGAGACTGTGGTGGACATACCACCTGACCCCCCCCCACACACACACAACCAGCCCTGCATCTTCAAAGGGCTCAGATGTGCAGTGCTGGCAGGCCTGGCCTGTTTCCGGGCTGACCCCAGCCCCACCCCGCCTGACCTGGAGGAAGCGCAAGGAACCCGTGCGTGCGGACCGCGGTGGCCATGCCAAGGTGGTGTGGCTGCGGGGTGTGTGGGTACAGAGACCTGCGCGAACCCTGAGCACCGCCGAGTCCCGGAAGCCGCCGGGCTTGACCCCTGAACTCATTTCTAAGACAGGCCTTAGCCGCCGCGGTGGGCACAGCTTTAAGCCCAAGCCTAGGACGGGAGGCTGAGACTGGGAATCGATTGAGTCTGCGGGTTCAAGACCTGCCCAGATCAACATAGCGAGACCTGGTCCCAAAAAAATAGCTGGATGTGGTAGTGCGCACCTGTAATCCCAGTCAACTGGGAGGCTGAGGGTGGGGATCATTTGAGTCCTGGGAACCCTGGGCAATGAGAATCTGTGGTTCCTTGGACAACATAGCAAGCAAGCCTTAATGGGATGCTGGGGTCCCGGCAATGCCTGTGTGGGGTTTGCAGTTCTGGTCACCCATGTGGCAGCTGCACTGAAAAGATGACGTGCAGGGATGACATCCAAGGGAGAATCCCACAGGCACAGTGCCTCCTACAGTGCAGCAACACCGTGGGACTGCACTTCCGGGTGGCTGATAGAGAAATAGCTGACACAGATGTCTAGACTGGACACTGATGTGTGATTACTGGGAGAGGCAGGAAGGGAGGTGGGCAAATCGTGAAAGGGGCCAGTTATGGTGAAGGCTGGATGGTGTCTCAGAAGACCCAGCCAGCCAGCCTGGACACACAAGCCAAAGCAAACCAAAGCAGAGTCACGCGTGATGGCACTTCACAGAAGGATGTGCTGACGCCCAGTTGTATTTCCCTCCTTTCTAGGTTTATACACTTGAAAAACAGACTGTGCTTGGTGTCTAGAAGTATGTTGGCATAACTGCTCTATTAGTTGTTACTCTGTCAGAGGTTCAGGGTAGGGAGGGATGGCTGTATACCTCGGGAGTCAGTAGCAGGAGCATCCCAGGGCAGACCAAAAAGACCAGGATGACACCCCAACGACCCCTCAAGTGTCGCAGCAACTCCACCCATACCCACAAGCCTCTGAGCCCCCAGGTGAGGCCGTGCTGGGCCCTGCTGTCATTGGGGCTGTAGTCATGCTGCTGACTACAGTGACTGCAGGCCCGCACATGCTGAGGAAAGCTTGGGATAACCGGGTCAGGTGACACCACCACACTGCCCCATGCCGAAGAGCCCCTGGCGCTCAGCGGCGACGACTAAGGCTGCAGCGGTACTACAGCAACTAGGGCTAATGTACCCTGAAGGCAGATGGGTGCACGGAGGAACTGACAGGAAGTGGCTGCACATGCCATTGGTGTGCAACTGGCCTGACAGTCTCTGCTCTGAGCAGCAGGAACGAGCCACTCGTTCACTTCCAGAATCGCAGCCCTGCGTCCACACGAGTGTGCACTGTGGAGGCAGCGCTGATTGGGGAGCGTGTTGACCTGGGGTGAGGTGGAGCAGGAAGGCGTGGCCAGGACGGGAGCCCTGACTGTCTGTCTCCACAGACACAGCATTCGAGCGTAGCTGCCAGAGGCGGAGCAGCAGGAAGCAGCTACCTTTGTGAATCTTGACCAGCACGTCTTCTGCTCTCAGGTTGTCAAAGGATTTCACTTCAAATCCCAGATCTGAGAACCTGGTGACAAACGGAGCTTAGTGGGGGGCAGCCGGGCACAGCTGCCACAGTGGGGACCCCTTGCCTGAGGCACATAAACCCCCTTACAGAGGGAACGTTTGAGGCTGCGGTGGTGTTGAGAGAGCAGTCAGTACAGTGGGTGGGGAGCTTCCTGCAGCCCCAATGGGCTAGACGGTAGCCCAGCACTGAGCGAAGGCTCCTGGAACGGCATCAGCCAGGGGGCAGGAGATGGGGGTGAGGAGGCAAAGGAGGCCCATTCTTAAGGAAGGTTGTGCCCACGAGAGGCCGCCCTTCAGGGGCCGAGCTACCTGCGGGTTAGGTTGTCCCTGTTGGCGTGGGTGTTGAACCGGGACGGCAGCTCCAAGCAGTTGGAGAAGTGCTTTTGGTTGAAGATGAACGTGACGCCCCTCCTCTTGTGGTCCATCCTGTACTGCTCTTCAGGATCCACCAAATCCCTGAACAGAGAAGTGGGAGACCAGTTGCATCAGTCACGCCAGTCGCGTCAGTCACATCAGTCACATCAGTCGCTTCAGGCTCTGCGCACCCAGGGCCCGCGCCTGGAGGGAGGGGCTCGGCAGTCAGGGTGCCCCCAGGCCTCCCAAGCCAGCAGCCAGCCCCCCCACCCCGCCCCACCTGTCTCAGTTTCTCCAAGCTACTCATGGCCTCGGAAGGGCCTCTGGAGGAGGCGTGACACCTTTACCTGCTATAGAAGCCATCGACTTCCATCATGGTCTCCTCTTGGCCTGTCATTAGAAGAGGTGATTGTGTTCACTGACTTTCAACTGAGATGAAGACCCCAGGACCGCCCAACTCCCTCCTCCCCCCTGCTCCAGACGCCTCTGATGGGGTTTCCAGGGCAAAGTGGGGGGGGCGAGGATGAAGGGGAATGGAATGATCTGATCCCACATCATGCAGCCAGGAGGGAACCCAGTGCCCTCCCGCCCTCCCGCCCACCCACCCACCCCAGTGGTTCCCACCAGGCCGCACAGAACCCACGTGCCTGTCTGTCCCACCCAGCAGACCCTGGCCATGGGCAGAGGTGAGGCCTCGCGTTTCATTTAGCTTCCACTCGTTGACACTGGAACAACCACAGGTGCCAGCGGGCAGCGCAAATGACCAGCACCGCCAGAACCCGCCCCACGGCTGCACCCCAGGAGCTTCACAGCTCAGAGGATGAAGAAGCAAATGCCACCCCCAGGTGCGGCCCTGTTCCCACCTGAAGCCTGACCCTGCATCTTCCTTTCTCCACCCTGACAACCACCAAACAGGGCGGCCACTGAGCTAAGCCAAGAGCCTGGGGCCCTTGGCAGCTGGATTCAGCTTAGTCTTCCTGGAAACCAGCGGGGTTCAGACCCAGCCCAGACCAGAGGCTCACCCCATGCAGGAAGCCTCCAGTGAATTCAGTCACTTATAGGGCACAGAGCTAGAGCCTCTCAGCACTTTATAAGGACAATAAAAGATGCTAATGAGGTGCTGGCTCCAGGCCTCTAGGAGGGACCCATTGCTGTGCCGCCCACTCTGCCATCCCTGGGAGCCAACCCCCGCAGCCAGGTTCCTGAGGAAACCCACCCACCCTGCCCCCACCCAGGTGAGCTGCCGGAGGTCACTGACGCTGGCTCCAGGCCTCTGGGAGGGACCCACCACCGCACCGCCTGGTCCGCCATCCCTGGGATCCAATCCCCACAGCCAGGTTCCTGAGGGAACCCACCCACCCTGCCCCCACCCAGGTGAGCAGCCGCAAGTCAACTGGCACTGGCGCCGCAAGTGGCGCCAATGCAAATTACTAAAGTATAGATCTACTTTCAACCTGGAAAACATTCCCATCAACATGCCAACCAACACAAGATCCATGGTTTCTCAATATGTAGAACACAAAATACAGTAGAAAGCAAAATACAGTAAGGAGAAAAACTTTAAACATTCAAGCAAATCCTACAGGAAATAATCCATCACCAACAAAGAAAGGACAATCTCTGGAAAACATCAAAGAAATGATGTGCATATCAGAAAAAGATTCCACTATCAACATGTTAAATGCACTCCAACAATTAAGAGAAGAATTAGAAAAAAAGGACAACAGTATGATAGAAGCATTTAATGCACTAAGGGAAGAAGTAGAAACATATAAAAAAGAAAGCATCAATATGTAACCTAATCAACGAACTAAAGAATGAAAATGAATCCCTAACATTGGAATTGAAAGAGACTCAAGATTTAAAGGTTGCAATAGATGAGCTCAAAAATGCACAGAAAAGCCATGGCAGTAGGATAGATGAAATAGAGGAACAAATCAGCACACTTGAGGATATAGAAAGAGAGAACAAAGAAAAAAAAAGAGAGAGAGAAACAAAGTAGGAGGACTAAAGACAAGCTCAGAGATATGTCAGATTCCTTAAAGAACAGAGACATAAGAGTAATAGGAATCCCAGAAGGAGAGGAGAGAGTTATGGGAACTGAGAGGCTTTTCAATATAATAATAGAGGAGAACTTCCCAAATCTGAAGAAAGAAATGAAAATAGACATACAGGAAGCCAAAGGACACCGAACTACTTTAATGAGAAAAAAGCCACAGCGAGACACATCATTGTAAAACTTCCAAGAACCCAAGATAAGGAAAAAATAATGAGAATGGCTAGAGAAAAGAAACAGATAACCTACAAAGGAAAATCCATTGGACTGACCTCAGATTTTTCTGAAAAGACACTCCAGGCAAGGAGAGAATGGAGTCACATATACAAAAAACTCCAAGAAAAAACATGCCAGCCAAGAATACTCTACCCTGCAAAGCTATCCTTCCTCTATGAATGAAAAATTAGAACCTTCTCTGACAAGCAAAGTCTCCAGAAATTTGCTACCACTAAACCCCCACTCCAAGAAATTTTGCAGGAGGCCTCAAGATCAAAACCATAAGAAGAACAAATACAAAAATCAGAAACACAAAATAAACCCCAAATGACCACCAGGAAACCATTAGAATCACAAATATCAATAGTCACCCTAAATGTCAATGGTCTAAACTCAGCAATCAAAGACGAAGAGTTACAGACTGGATCAGAGAACAGTACCTAACATTCTGCTGCCTCCAAGAAACACATCTGATCGCTAAGATTAAGCATAGACTGAAGGTACAGGGCTGGAAAACTACACTACAAGCAAACGGCCCCCACAAGAAAGCAGGAATTGCCATTCTTGTATCAGACAGAGCAGACTTCAAATTAGTGACAAAAGATAAAGATGGCCACTACATAATGGTTAAAGTGTCAATCCACCAAAAAGATATAACAATAATCAACATATACACACCTAATGAGGGAGCACCAAAATTCATAAAACAACAACTAGTAGAACTGAAATCCAATATGAGAATACATACATGGTAGGAGATTTTAACTCTCAACAAAAGACAGATCAACAAAACAGCAACTACACAAAGAAACAAAAGCTTTAAAGGAAGAGCTAGACCAAATGGACTTAATAGATACATACAGGACACTACACCCCCAAGGAAAATAATACACTTTTTTTTTTCAAATGCACATGGTTCATTCTCTAAAATTGATCATATATTAGGTCACAAGACAAACCAAAGCAAATACACAAAGATTAAAATAATACCAACCTTTTTCTCTGATCATAAAGGCAGCAAATTAGAAATCAACAATGAAAAGAAAATAAGGAGAGTAACCACTACGTGGAGACTGAACAACAGGCTTCTGGAAGATCACTGGGTAAAAGAGGAAATCAAAGAAGAAATTAAAACCTACATGAAGGCAAATGACAATGACGGCACAACGTTCCAAAATGTGTGGGACACAGCAAAAGCAGTACTACGAGGAAAGTTCATAGCAATACAGGCCCAAACAAAAAGAATTGAAACAGCCCAAAGAAATACTCTAATCGCCCAACTTGAGGACTTAGAAAAAGAGCAACAAAAAAGTCCAAAACCCAGCAGAAGACAAGAAATAACAAAAAAGTGGAGATTAATGAAATAGAAACCAAAAAGACCATCAAGAAGATAAACAAAACCAAAAGCTGGTTCTTTGAAAAAATAAATAAAATTGACAATCCCTGGCAAGACTTACAAAGAAAAGACGAGAGAAAACTCAAACAGGATCATAAATGAAAAGGGAGATATTACAACAGACCCAGCAGAAATCCAAAAGATAATTAGATACTACTATGAGCATCTATATGCAAACAAATACAGCAACCTGGAAGTGATGGACAAATTCCTGGAACAATACAGTCATCCAAAATTGAACAAAGAAGAAATAGAAAACTTACAGGTCAATCACAAGCAGTGAAATTGAGGCAGTCATCAGAACTCTCCCTAAAAACAAGAGCCCAGGTCCTGATGGTTTTACAAATGAGTTCTACCAAACATTCAAAGAGGAACTAACACCAGTACTATTAAAACTCTTTCAAAAATTGAGAAAGAAGGAAAGCTACCAAATACCTTTTATGAAGCAAACATCACACTAATTCCAAAGCCAAGTAAAGATAGTGCAAAGCAAGAGAACTACAGACCAATCTCCCTAATGAACACAGATGCAAAAATTCTAAACAAAATCCTGGCAAACTGAATCCAACATTGCATAAAAAGGATCATCCATCATGACCAAGTGGGATTCATCCCAGGGGCACAGATATGGTTCAACATTCGAAAATCAATCAACATAATCCACCACATCAACAAAGAGAAAAACAAAAATCATATGATGAGGAAAAAGCATTCGATAAAGTTCAGCATCCTTTCATGATGAAAGCCCTGGAAAAATTGTTTTAAAAGGAACATACCTGAACATAATAAAAGGTATATACAACAGACCCACAGCAAATATCATCCTCAATGGGGAAAAACTGAAACCATTCCAATTAAGGTCCGGAATCAGGCAAGGATGCTCACTCTCTCCACTCCTTTTCAACATAGTTCTGGAAGTCCTAGCTAGGACAATAAGACAAGAGAAAGACATAAAAGTAATCTGAATAGGGAATGAAGAAATAAAGTTATCATTATACGCAGATGATATGATTCTCTATGTAGAGAATACAGAAAAATTGACAGAAAAGCTGAGTGGAATAATAAACTGATTTGGTAAGGTAGCTGGGTACAAAACCAACACACAAAAATCAACAGCATTCATATATGCAAAGAATCAATCAGAAGAAGAAGAAATTAGAAAAAACACCCCATTTACTATTGCACCAAAGAAAATCAAATACTTGGGAATTAACCTAACAAAAGATGTAAAAGACCTATACAAAGAAAACTATAAAACATTCTTAAAATAGAAGATGATATAAAAAATGGAAAGACATTCCCTGTTCATGGATCGGAAAAATCAACATTATCAAATGGCCATACTACCAAAGACCATCTACAGATTCACTGCAATTCCAATAAAGACCCCAATGACATATTTTAAAGAGATAGAAAATTACTGAAAAAAAAATACTGAAATTCATATGGAACAACAAAAGACCCCAAATAGCCAAAACCCTTTTGACAAACAGAAGAGAGAATGGAGGTATTACTATTCCAGACTTCAAACTGTACTACAAAGCCATAATACTTAAAACAGCATGGTACTGGTACAAAAACAGACAAACAGACCAATGGATCAGAATTGAATATCCGGAAATAAAACCACACATATAC
>PVHY01033750.1:0-10914 GCA_004024945.1 Uropsilus gracilis
GTACATGATCTCCCCGAAGAGGTAGCGGAGGTCGTCCCAGGGCACCTGGGGGGGCGGGGCGCGGCTGTCGCTGGGGCGCTGCGGCCGCGGTCGGCTCCCGGGGGGCTCCCTGCAGGCGGGCTCCGTCCCGCGCCTCACGCCCCACCCCGCCGCCCCCCGCTGGCCCGCGGACACCGAGGCCTCCGGCGTCCGACCGGGGGTGCGGGCTGGCCGGCCCTGCCTGCGGCTCCCCCCGCCCCGACCAGGCCCCGCTGGACGGCGCCGGCCGCTCCCCAGCACCCGCCCGCGGCGGCTCCCTCACCCCCTGCGCTCGGGCCCTCGGGCCCCGCGGCCCCGTCCTTCCAGCCCGGCAGCTCCGGCTGCGTCGGCGCTGGCCGTGAAGGCCGGGCCGCGGGCTCCGGCTCCCGGGAACGACGGGGCCTGCGGCGCTGGCCCCCGAGGCTGGGCTGCGGGCTCGGGAGCCGCGGACCGTCTCCACCCCGCCGGCCCCAGCCCTGACGACCCTGGGGCTGCTGAGGCTCCCGGGAGCAGCCCGGCTCCGAGGCTGCTCCCCAGGGGCCCAGGGGCCAGGGCCCTTTGGAGCCAGGGCCTGCCCTGCCCCCGACGCCCAGCCCACTCAGCCCCGCCCCTGCTGCCCCCTGGGAGGCGGAGCCCAACAGGAAGGCCTGGAGCCCAGGTCCCCACACCCGGGCCTGGCGAGCCTCGAGACGGGGCCAGCGCCTGCCGTGAGGCCTGGGGCGTCGCGCTGCGGCTGCGGCAAGGGGCGCAGATGGACGCGCGCAGCACCGCGGGCACCGCCCGTCATGCCGCCCCGCTGCTGCCCAGGGACCCGCTGCCGCCGCCACCTGCCACTCAGCCCGTGCCCGCCGGCTCCCGCTCCTGCCCTGCGGCCCCCGCGGCCCCCGCGCGGCTCCCGGGCTCCTCGGACGCCCGCGCGGGCCACACCGAGCGCCTCCTCGTTCTTCAGGGGGTCCACGCCGGGGAGAGGATGAAGAAGATGGGTGTGGAGGGGCTGGAGAACCCCACGCCGTGGCCCTCCACGAACTTGCTGCCCGTCTTCTCCCCCCTCGGGCGAGCCGGGCGGTCAGTCCTGGGCTGGGGTGGGGCGGGCAGGGGGCCGGATGTGGGGGGCGGGGCTCGGAGCCGGGCGGTGTCTGCAGGAGGGTGTCTGGGGACCCCCAGGGCCTGTGGGCGCCGACCCAGCGTGGCGGTGCAGCCGCCCCTGGGTGCTCTGGACGGCCGTGCCCTGCAGGAGGGCGGTGGCCCTCCTGTCCCTGAACATCAGGCCGGGGGCCCTGGGGTTGGGGCGCCTCACCTGCAGAGCGCCCGGGGCGCAGCGTGGACTCCGGCCCCGAGACCCGCTTGGGTGCTGACCCGAGCCGTCTGGAGAGGCTGCTGTGGACGTCCCAGGTGCCCAGCAGGGTGCTCCCCTGGGGGGGGCCGGGGTGCCCCATTGGCCTGGCTGCTCCGCTTCTGCCCTACTGTCCCTGGGACCAGCCCTCTCCCCCGGCCCCTCCCCCGCCCCTCCCCCTGTCCCTCCCCACCCCTTGCTCAAGCCCAGAAACAGGTGGGGTGACCCAAGGCGACAGCCGGCTCTGCTCCGGCCGTCCGGGCGCCGGGCTCATGGCATCTCCTGGCAGCTGCTCTTGGGCCCTGGGACAGATGTCACCGAGGAGCCAAACCCAGCACCTGCTCCGAGTGCCAGGGCTCCTGTCCCTGTGAGGCCCCCGTCCCTGTCATTGCTCTCTATTCTTGTCAGGGCCCACGTCCCTTTGAGGGCCACTGTCCCTGTCAGGACACCCGTCCCTGTCAGGTCACGTCCCTGTGAGGGCTCCCGGCTCCCATCAGGGCCCCCGTCCTTGTCAGGGCCCCCCATCCCTGTCACGGTCCTCTTTCCCTTTCAGAACCCTCTTCCCCATCAGTGCCCTCCGTCCCTGTCAGGACCCCCGTCACTGTCATGGCCCATGCCCCTTTGAGGGCCTCCGGTCTCTGTCAACCCTGTTCCTGTCAGGGTTCCCCGTCCCTCTCGGGGCCCCTGGTCCCTGTCAGGGCCACGTCCTAGTGAGGGCCCCCATTCAGGGCCCTCAGTTCCCGTCAGGGTGCCTGTCCCTGTCAGAGCCCACTGTCCTTGTGAGGGCCCCCGTCTTCATCAGCGCCCTCCATCCTTGTCAGGACCCCCGTCCCGGTCAAGACCTCTGTCCCTGAGTTTCTGCCTGCGGGGCCCAGGGGGCCCACAGGGCACACATTCTGATCTGGGCTCCAGGCTGGGGCCTGAGAACTGGCATTTCCGACCCCTCCCCGGCCCTCCCCGGCCCAGGAGCCACCGCTGCCAGGCACCTCATCCCACCTGAAACGCCCCTTGGGTCAGACGATGAGCTTGTCGCGCTCGAGGAACCCGCGGGCCGTGGACATGGACATGGAGTAGGTGATCCTGTCTGTCAGGCTGACCACGCACTGCTTGACCTGTCAAGGGCGCGGCCTCTGGATGGCCTTCTCGAAGACCACGCTGGCCACCTGCGGAGGCGACCACCTTGGCAGGGGCCGGACCCGCCCAGGGCGCTGGACGCTGGGCGCTGGACTGGCCTGGGGCCCCCCTGCCCACCGCCTGCCCTTGGGTGCTCAACGCCACTCGGACCCGGCCTGGCCCAGCGCACCTCGAGCGGGAGCCGGTCGACGGGCCCATCTTGCTGAGGTTGTTCAGGAGGAGGCAGAGCAGGGACGACCTCGGCCTCCGCAGGGACCTTCGCCGCTGGGATTCCCGCCTCCTGGACACGCGAGGGGCTCGAGGGCCGCGGCGGGCAGGGACCCCGGGCACCCGGGCAGCTGGCCTGGGCCTCCCAATGCAGCGGAGATCCCGGGTCCTGTGCCCCCACCCCTGCCCCCCGGCCTCTTCTGTGACCGCGGGGGGGAGGGGCGCCCACCCTCTGGTGCCCCCTGCCCCCCCCCCCGCAGCCAGCCTGGGCCGAGGGGCGCAGCTGCCTGAGCGGGCGCCCCGGGACTGACTTTCCAGCCGCTCCAGGCCGAGCATTTATTGAGCACCAGCTGTGTACGCAGCGGGCGGGTGGAGGACGTGTTTGGCTGCTCAGGGAGGGGACTGTGTCGGGGACAGGGGTGGGGGCCCTCAGGGTGGGGGCGAGGCCCGGCCGGGCAGGGGTGAGGCGGTAGCCCGGGGGGGCGTCCACGGCGTCCCAGGGCCATGTCTGGACGGTCCGTTCGGACGAGGGGGGCGGGGCCGGGCCGGCTCAGCGGGACCCTGTCCTGGAAGCCGCCCTCCCCCTGCCTGGTTGGGGGTTCGTGCGCCGAGCCCCCCCGGGCCCCCCGGACGCCTGCGCTCGGCTCCTCGGCCCGGGCTCCGGCTGCTCGGTCGCGGTCCAGCGCTGGCCTCCGCTCAGCAGCTCCCGGGAAGGGCCTGGGCGCCTCTGGGGCCGGGGCACCCGGCACGTGGGGCAGCTCGCTGAGGGTCCGGGCACGAGGCCAGGAGGGGGCTGGTGGAGGCGGAGACTCCGCTGCAAGAGCAGGCCGGGCCCGGCCCAGCACCCGTAGGACACCAGACGGTGGGCAGCCCAGCTCTCCCGGCCCAGGGGACGGGAACCTTGGCGAGACGAGACGTCCGGGGAGGGGGAGGCCTCGGGCCAACACGCCCCCCCCCCGCCAGAGTGCGGAGGGGCCACCACGCCATGCCCGCCGGTGGGACAGAGCCGCCGTGTCGCGCGGAGCCGGGACGCTCCCGAGCAGCCCGTGTCCACAGCCCTGGCCACAGGGGCCGGCGCTGCCAGGGCCCGGCTTCGGCGAGTCGGCCGGGCACCGTCGGGGGAGGGGCCGCCCCGTGGTGTGTGCGTTGGTGACCAGGGCGGGCGCGTCCTCGTCACCGCAGCAGCCCAGCCTCCGTGCGCTGTGGCGCCCACACCGACGCCCGCGGGGCATCAAACACGCTCAGCGGCCCGGGGGGGGAGGCTTCCTTGGGGCGACGCCGCCCCGACCCGCTGGAGGCCGAGCCCCGGTGACAGTGACGGGGAAGGTTCGGGAACCGGAGACGAAATCGCTCTGGTCGCGCTGAGATGATGCCGTCGGGCTTCCCGCCCCAAGGAGCGTCCGGGGACAGGGACACCCCCCGCCTGGGGGTCCCCCGGGCTCCCAGGGAGCAGGCTGCCCAGGCAGCCGCCAGCGGGCACCTGGGCCACCTGGGCACCGGAGCCGAGGAGGCCGACAGCCGCCCTGGGGGGCGCAGATCCTCCCTGGCCTCAAGCCGGGGCTCCCCGGGCAGGGCGGGAGACCTCACTCTGGCCAGTGGAGGGTCTTGGGGTGCCACCACCTGGTCTTGAGAGGGGCCTCCCCTGGGCCCGGCCAGTGAGGTCCCGTGGTGACTCCCTCCACCCTGTCTCGAGTGGGCGCTCCTCTGGGTCTGACTGGGGGCCCCGCTCTGGCCAGCGGGGACCACGGCTGACACCACCTCGGCCTCGAGCGGGAGATGCCCTGTGCCTGGCCGGGGGACCCTCTCGGGCTAGGGACGGGCGCAGGACGACCCCCTCTGCCTGGTGTCGAGAAGGGGCATCCCGGGCCCGGCTTGGGGCACAACTCTGGGCAGTGGGGGTCACAGGGAACCCCAAGAAGCTTCGTGTGAGGCTCCCTGGACCGGGCCGTGGGAACCACCCAGGCCGGGGGGGTCACAGGGTGACCCCTTCAGCAGGCTCAAGTGGGTGCTCAGCTGGGCCCAGCTGGGGCCCCCACTCTAGCCACTAGGGGGTCACAGGGTGACACCACCACGGACTCGAGTGGGCTCCCCTGGCCTGGACGGGGACTGCTCTGGTCAGTGGCAGGGCCCACGGGGTGACCCCACCTGCCCGACTTCGAGCGGGTTCCCTGGGCCTGCCCGGGGCTTCATGCTGGCCAGTGAGGGGCCACAGCATGACCCCTGGTGGCCTCAGGTGGGGCCCCCCCGGCCTGGCCGGGGCCTCCCTCTGGGCAGTGAAGGGTCACAGGGTGACCCGCTTTCCCTGGCCATGACGGGCTGACCCACTGGCTCGGCCAGGGGCACCCAAGGCCTGCGGGGCGTCACGGACTGACCCCCTGCCTGGCCTCACATGGGGTCTCCCCCGAGCCCAGGCGGGGCCCCCCACTCTGGCCAGTGGGGGGTCATGGACGACCCCCTGTGCTCGTATTGGGGGGCTCCGGGCGTGGCAGGGACACAGCTCTGGGCGGAAGCACCGAGGGGGGAGCTCCCCTGGGTGGGCCGTGGGCAGCACTTGGGCCAGATGGGGCGTCGCAGGATGACACCACCTCGGCCTCGAGTGGGGCTCCCCTGGCATGGCCAGGGGCCCTGCTTTGGCTGGTGGGGGTTATGGGGTGACCCTCCTGCTGCCTTGAGTGGGGGCTCCCTTGGGCCGGGCTGGGGCCCCCACTAGGTCAGTTGGGGAATCACGGGGTGACCCTGTGATCCGCCTGGCTTCGAGTGGGTGCTCCCCTGCGCCTGGCTAGGGACCCCCACTATGAGCTGTGGGGGGTCACGGGGTGATGCCCTTCGCCTGGCCAAGAGTGGGATCTCCCCTGGGCTCGGAGGGGGGCCCCACTCTTGCCAGTACTTTTGGCCTTGTGTCGGGGCTCCTTTTGCCCAGCCTGGAGTCCCACTGTGAACAGTGAGGGGTCACGGGGTGACACCCCTGTGGCCTCGTGTGGGGTCTCTTGTTGGTCCAGCAGGGGTACCACAGGCCAGTGAGGGGTCATGGGGTGACCCCCAGAGCCTTGAGTAGGGGAGTAGGGGCTTCCCTGGCCCGGCCGGGGGCCTCACTCTGCATATTGGGGCTCACGGGGTGACCCCTTCACCTGGGTCCAGTGCGGTGACCTTCTGGCCCTGGTTGGGGCTCCACTCTGGCCATTGAGAGGTCACAGGGTGACCCCCTAGTGGGGCCCCCCTTGCCTGGCCGAGGACCCCACTCTGACCTGTGGGGGGTGTCACAGGTTGACCCCCTTCATATGGCCATGAGTGGGGGGTCATGAGGTGACCCTTCTGCCGCCTCAAGTGGGGGCGCTCGGGCCGGGCCAGGTTCCCCACTAGGCCAGTGGGGGGAATCACGGGGTGGGGGCTCTCTTAGGCCCAGGTGGGCCCTCCTCTGGCCAGTGGAGGAATCATGGGGTGCCCCCAGCCAGCCGCTGTGGGGCCCCCACTCTTGGTAGTGGAGGGGTTATGTGGGACCTCCCGCCTGACCTCATGTGGGGCCTCCCCTGGGTGGGGCCGGGGTCCCCACTCCGACCAGCAGTATCAAGGGTGACTCCCTCTGCTGGTTCCGAGTGGAGGGTTCCTGGCCCTGCTGGGAGCCCCACTCTAGGCAGTGGGGAGTCACGGGGTGACCTCCTGGCAGCCTTGGGCCGGGGCTACCCTGGGCAGGGATTGGGGCCCCCAAATGGCCCGTGGGAGGTCATGGGATGACCCCCTCTGCCTGGTCTCGAGTGGAGGCTCCCCTGGCCCAGCAGGGGTCTTTACTCTGAGCGGTGGGGTTCATGGGGTGACCCCTCGGCAGTCCTTACTAAGGGCTCCCTGGGCAGGGCTGTGGTGCCAGTCTGCCCAACCTTGAGTGAGGGCGCCCCTGGCCCCAACCGGGGATCCTACTCTGGCCAGTGGGGGGGGTCTCAGGGTGACCCTCTCCATTTGGTTTTGAGTGGGGCCCCCCGTGTCTGGCCGGGGCCCCACTCTGACATGTGCGGGGGTCACAGGATGACCCCCTTCATGTGGGCATGAGTGGGGGATTCCCGAGGCCAGGTCAGGGGTCCCTGGGCGATCCCCTGGCAGCCTCACGTGGGGACTCTCTGGGCTGGGCTGGGGGAGTCACTGGGTGACCCTACCTACCTGGCCTGTAGTGGGGCCACGACACTCTCGCCAGTTGGGGATCATTGTGCGGCCGCCCCCTCGAGTAGTGACTCCCCTAGCTGGACAGGGGCCACTAGGCCGGTGAGTGGTCACAAGTTGACCCTTCAGCCTGGCCAGCCTGGGTTCCCCTGTGCTGGGCCGCCAGCTACTCTGCCAGTTAGGGGGTCACGGGGTGACCCCTTCTGCCTGGCCTCGAGTGGAAGCCCCTCTGGCCGGGTCACAGGCCCACTCTGACCAACGAGGGGCCACAGGGTGACCCACCTGTGGTTCGAGCGGGGGCTCCCCTGTGCCTGGCTGGGGGACTCACTCAGGCCAGTAAGGGGATCAAGGGATGACCCCATTCACCTGGCCACAAGTGGGGTCTCCCCTGGCCCCAGCCAGAGGGTAACCCCCAGTCTGGCCAGTGGGTGGCCTCGGGGTGACCCCCCCCGTGGCCTTGAGTGGGGCTTTTCCTGTACCCAACTGGGACCCTGCTCTGGGCATTGGTGGCATCACAAGGTGACCCCTGGCACCGTGAGTGGGGGTTCCCCTGGGCCCACCTGGGGCACCCACTAGACCAAGTGGGGGGCTCTCTCCATCTGGCCTTGAGTGGGTGCTCACCTGGGCCCAATCTGGGACCCCCACTCTGACATGTGGGGGGGTCACAGGATGACCCCTTCACCTGGTTATGGGTGGGGTGATTCCTAGGCCTGGCCGGGGGCCACACTCTGGCCACTGAGGGGTCCCAGGGTGACGCTCCTGTTGCTTTGTGTGGGACTCCCTTGGGCCGGGCTGGGGCCCCCACTAGGCCATTGGTGTTGGGGCTGAGAGTGACCCCACCCAGCTATAGTGGGGGCTCCCTAGGGTGGCCCGTGGACCCCACTCTGACCAGCGGAGGGGTCACAGTGGGACCCCCGCCTGGCCTCGTGTGGGGCCTCCCCTGGGCTGGACCAGGGGTGTCGTGGGGCCCCGTAAGGCACAGTGGGCTGCTCCACGGGAAAAGAGGACCCCAGGTTGACTGTGGCTTTCACACTCCGGGCGGCTCCTGGGCAGCTGTGAGGTCGGGTGAGAACTGACCGAAGGGCCCGAGGCCGCCCCAGCCGCCGTGGAACAAGCGGCGCTTTAACTGCCGGCCTCTGCCCGCCTCTCCCACCCGCCACAGCGGCCGGACGCAAACTAAACCTCAGGGTTTACCACAGGGAAACCAAAGCCCCCAAGGCCGCAAGGCGCCGCCGCCTCAGCCGCTCACTGTTTCAGTCAGAAGCACCGCGGCCACGGCCAGGATGGAGCCGGCCTTTCACACAAAGCAGCCCGCCTCCAAGATGGCGCTTCCCGCCCCCAGCCCTGAGGCGGCACCTCACGCCGTCCGGCTTCTCAGCGGACACAGACCCCAGGCTTGCAGCCCCGAGTCTCCAGGCCTTGCTGGGCCCCAGCTCTCCAGGTCCGCGCCCCCAGTCCTCTCCTCAGCTTCTCCCTCCAGCACCGAGCTTCTCCTTGGCTTCGCTCTCTCCAGCGTCCTCAGCTCTCCTCCGAGCCGCCCCTCGCGCCTGTGCATAATCCTGCCAGGCCACCTAAGTGGGGTCTGGCGACCCCCGGCCCCTCTCCGGCCACTCATCCTGAACCTGGAGCTCCCCTTCTTTCCTCCCAGGCCGCAGCGGCCTCGGCCTCAGGCACCTCTGCTGCCTCAAAGTAGCAGCTCCCAGGGCCACGAAACGGACCTCGCCCCCGGCCTCAGCCTGGGCCTCCCTTTCCCTGGGCAGCAGACACCCCTCCGCTCCCCTTTGCACACGTGTTGCCCATCTCCGCGGACTCCTCTGCTCCAGGCCCACCCTCCTTCCGTGTCACGGGTCACGGAACAGCAACAGCTGACATCCTTGACCGCGAATCCTGGGGGCCGCTCAAGCCCCGGCCACACGTCTGCATCCCCAGTGACCGACATGAAGAATCCTGCAAACGCCACCCACAATCCATGGGAAAGATCTCATGGCTTAAGTGGGGTACCCCTTTTCATTTTGGGGGTTCACATAATTTGGTGTGATACCTTGTTTGGTGTTGGGGTTCTTGTATTGGGGCTCCCCTTAGCACTTTTTTTTTGAGACCAGGTCTCGCTATGTTGCCCGTGGAACCGCAGGCTCACGTTTCCCCAGGGTACCACAGACTCAAGCAATCCCCAGCCTCAGCCTCCCAGGTAGCTGGGATGACAGGCGCGTGTCACCACGCCCAGCATTTTTGGGGACTAGGTCTCACTATGTTGTCCTGAGTGGGACTTGAACCGTGATCCCTGGTCTCCACCGTGGCTTCCTAGGCTGCCGCTTACAGGCTAGCGCCACCATGCCCGGCCTCATCAACACATTTTATCCCCGTTGGTGTTGACCTCAGTCCCCGAGGTCGTGTGGGTCGGGTCGGGTTTCTGCACCGTCGGTTCCTCCTCCGTTGTCTCGCGCACCGCCGTGGAAGGAGCGGCCCTGTGCCTCCGCGCCGACAGACGGGCCATTGGCCCCGCAGAGCGGAACAGCCCGTGATGAGCTCGGGATTCTTCCACACGAAGGACCGTCTCTTCTCCCCCGTGACCGAGGCGGCCAAGGACCCTCTGACCCGTGACACGGAAGGAGGGTCCCGGGGACGGAGCCGGAGCTGGCGCGCGCGGGCCGTGACTCCACGCTCCTTGGCCGCGGCTCGGCTCACCGCCGCGGGGCGTCATCACGCCGGGGGCTCCGGGACCAGCGGGTCCACGTCCGCCCGGGAGCGGCTCTCGGCCCCCCAGCCGCCGCCCACGCTGGGTGGACGGCCACCGCCGATGTCCGCCGTCCCCGCCCGGGTCACGTTCATCCTCTTTTGCGCACGAGACGTCGCCGGTGGGTCACGTGAGTCTCGGTGGACGCGGTGACTCCGGTCCGTCCCTGTTAGGAAACGACGGCCACCAGCCTCGGAGACGTGCTCGGTCTGTCCCCGGACCCAGCGCCTCGTGTAGCTGCTGCCGCACCTTCAGGACTTACTATGCCTCGTCCCCCCCGTCGTTCTAGCCGCCCCCTTGTTCGCTTGGAGACTTGCCTCCAGGCCGAGGGACCCTCGGGTCCTGTCAGCCGCCGTCCGCGCGCTGAGCCGGCCCGGCAGAGCGCAGCCGGCCGGAAGCTCTGGCCTGCGCCCTGTGGACACGGCTCTGTTGGAGGAAGCCAGCAACTGGGGGGTCCTACTCTGGACAATGAGGGGGTCACAGGGTAGCACCACCCTGGTCTCGAGAGGGGGCTCTCCTGGGTCAGGCGGGAGGCCCCTCTCTGGCCGGTGGGGGTTCACAGGGCCCCCCAGGGCACATTGGAGTACCCCACTGGAAAATGGGGGGTGCTAAGTTGACTTTTGGGTTTACACTCGGGGGTTCTCTTGGACAATTCGGGGGACCCCATGGCAAAAAATAGTGTCCCCACATTTCCTCTTCAGGACGGCTCAGGGGACAGGGCAGCAGAACAGCGGTGTAGGTGCCACCTGGAGACTCCATGTCGCGTCTGTCCTGCGATTCTGCCCTAGGCCTCGGATGCGCAACCCCGTCTGCCCTGACGGTGGCGCCGCTCTCCCCGGAGCTGGCCCGGGAGGGACGGCCCGGCCTGGCGTCAGAGTCCTGGCTCGTTGGACCCTGCGCCGAAGGGCTCGAGACACCCTGCGTCTCACCATCTTCGGGCCTGTGGCTGACGGGGCCGCGTCAGCGCCAAGCGCACAGCTCACGCCTGGCGGGTTCGGACCCCAAGGGTCCGTGTGGAGGGCGGGTGAGCGGCTGCACAGGGCCTGCCTGTGGCGTGCGGGGTGCATGGGGGGAGACAGAGACAGGCGGAGAGACAGGGAGACAGAGACAGACAGACAGACAGAGACGGAGAGACAGAGACAGGGCGACAGACAGAGACGGAAAGACAGAGACAGAGAGACAGAGACAGAGAGACAGAGGCGGAGAGACAGAGACAGACAGAGATTGACTGCTACAGCTCCATGGCTCCACCCCGCATCAGGGCAGGACTGAGGAGGGCCCAGAACTGAGGGGGGGAATGCACTGGGGGTGGGGCCTGTGCTGAGGGGAGGAATGGCAG